>PVKC010045029.1:0-11484 GCA_004027635.1 Crocidura indochinensis | reverse complement strand
CCCCCGGCCTCCAGGGCCTCCTGGGGTGGCGACCCAGGCGGCCAGAAAAGGTGGGTGTCGGGTGGCCCTGATGGGAGGGGAACCCCAAGTTTTTCCTGCCCTTGTCTCTGTGCAAGGTGGGAGAGCTAGGGAGGAGCCCCGGTGGACCCTAGCTGCTGATCCTCCACGGAAACATGGTTGGATCCTGAGTCTGCAACTCCCGGGCATGGGGCCTGGGGTGGCCCCAATGTCGCAGGCTTTGTCCCTTGCTTGGGCAGGCCTGGAGCCTTGGTAGGCCCCCAGCTGCACCCTCTCCTGCCCCCCGACCTCCAAATGAGTCCAAAATTGAGGGTGTTGTTAGGTGCTCATTTTTTCTAAGGCAATCTCTTGCATTATCTTACTAGTCTACATATTCAATACCGCGCGCACCACCTATGTTTATAATACATCCCATCTTTAAGTTATATTTTGTGTATGTAGAATGTCTATCTGGTATTCTGCCCTTTCGCACACTCCTGTAAAAGCTGATTCCAATTTTCAACTCTATCACCCCCTTGTTCAGTACCCCTCATTTCCTTTTCAACTACTGTTCTCCACATTCCTAATCACATACTGTGTTTCACTGGATTTAACAAACCCCAACTTTATCAAAAGACATAAAATGTACACGTATGGCTTAGAATATTTTATTTCTATTTTCTTTGACAGCTAAATCTTACTAAATATTCTCAAACAGTGAAGATTTTCCCCCCTTTTTATCTTTTCTTCTCTTTGTGATCTTTTCAATAAGAAATATTCGGTGGAAGAGTCCCTCAGTTTAATTCCTATGTTTAAGCACGCCATGGGGAGTTTTTATGGCTTTATAATGCTTGATGTGCTGCTAAGAAATATGTATTACAATCTGGTGTCTTGAGGGACAAAGTAATTGTACATAGGTTCTGTTCTATTTTTCTTAATATTCTTTTGCTGAAAGCTCAATATTAAGATATCAGCAAGGGGACTTATGTGAAGTCTGTTTATTGGGTGATCGTCCTTCCACTGTAACTTTACCTTGTCCTCTTTCTTTGCATCTTTGTTCTCATAATTAAAAATAATAAAAAGAATTTAAAAAAAACATTCTAACCTTTGTGAAGTCTGGGGCTGGTTTCTCCAGTTTCTAGAGAAAGAATTACCAGATGAGTGGCAGTTTCTTGCCTAATGGTTTCCCCTGCCACACCTCAGACAAGGTCTGGGTGGTGCATTTGAGGGGCAGTATTGAAAGAGGCGCTGTAGTCCCTGCAGAGATTGCCTGATCCATCCCAATTATCCTGAGCTTGCCTCAATACTGATAGGTCTCAATAGTATGAATGTGTGCCTGATGTTTAACTGGACCAATGCTTCAACATGCTTTCAAGTAGTCCGTGATGTCATTCCTTTCTCTGATAAAATGCAAGACCATCTGACAATCTTCACTGGCATTCTCAAAGGCTAATTACTTAATAGGTGCTGCTGTGTTTCTATACCTCTATGTCTCTGAATTGCATTCATCAGTTTCCCCAAAAATTCCACACAAGGCTCAGTAACTCCCTGAAAATCTTTGTATAACTTTCTTTAATTTCAGTATCAGCATCAATTTTTTCCCAAGCCCACAAATCTGCCTCATGGACCTGAGCTAAAATAGCACAAGGCAGGGCAGTTTGTTTTCTTATGTCTGCCCATTGTCCTTTACCAAACAACAGTTCATAAGTCAACATTTCATAATCCCTGAAAATATCCTCCCAGAAAGGGACTGGAGTGATGGCGCAGAGCAGTAAGGTTTCTGCCTTGCCAGTACTAGCTTAGGATGAATTGCAGTTCGATCCTCTAGCGTCCCATATGGTCATCCAAGTCAGGAGCGATTTCTGAGCACATAGCTAGGAGTAAACCCTGAGTGTCACCAGGTGTGGCCCCCAAAAAACCTTTCTCTCTCTCAATATATATATACATATACATATATATGTGTGTGTATATATATAGATATAGATATAGATATATCCTCCCAGAATGACCTAGAATGTCTTAGCCTCATCACTCAACCATATTTTCCACTGCATGTATTGTGAAAGGCTTAAGCAGGTTTTAGCAATCCAAAGTGCACTTTCATTCCAGCCTGAAAATATTCATTACAGTAGTCATTACATTCATTATAGTATGGGGACAGTGGTCTATATGAGGCACAGGCCTTTTAAACTGACCTGGTGAGTCAATTCTCAAGTCTTCATATGATGGGGGCTGATTATCTCCAGATGGTTGGGAGAGAAATAGCAAAGTTCATGGGAGCCTAGGTGGTAATTGTGAGCTTCCCCTGGAACTATATCTAGGGTAGTCTCTAAGATAGAAGAATAGATAAGAGCATTTCTACTGAGTTGTTTGCAGACTCTGAGTCCAAAGAAATATTAGCCATCTTGTCATAAGCATCTTCCTCATCTGATTTACCAAACCTGGCAGATTGGGGTCTTTCTGATTTTACATCTGTAGTGAATGATAAATTATTGGCCCTGGAATGACCTTTAACTCAAGAGTGTGTAACCACTGGGTAGACATCTCTACCTTAATGCATTGAAGAAATTCTAGACAGCATGACATGTAGATTCCTGTGCGAGAGATATACATGAATGCAACAGAATAACATAAAGCAAGCCAGTATGTATGTTGCCATTTTGGTAAAGCACATGCCTCTTTTAGTGCAGAACAAGGAGGACAACATAGCCTAATCCACCAGGGAATCCTGTCTGCTCACTGTTTTGTCTCAAGTCCTTGTTCTAGGTGCCAGATGTAAGTGAGGCTGATGAAGTCAGATCCCAGACAAGTAGAAGGCTTACATATTCAAAAATAAATATTTACAAGTCACTTCTGGGGAATAACTCCAACAACTCTTTATTTTAAGTGGAGAAGTGATATATATGTGTCTCATTCAATGATTTTTCCCATGTAGTTCAGACAGAAATAATGTTTAAAAATAAATTTTGATTCTGCTTAGTTCCACCCAGCTACAGGTTTCTTTCACATGACTACCACTTCTGGGTTATAGATTCTCATTTCCAGCACTGAAGCTTCCATGTGCCAAAAATATTAAATCAGAGAGTTGTCTATGTAGAATAAAGTCAGTCATCAGTTATGCTAAGATATTTTTGAGCAAAGCTGTAAAAGAGGTCATTAAGGACAATGTAAAAAACTTTGTAACAACACTGCACAACAAGTGCTGTTTGGAGCTCATGCATACTAACACCATCTTACTAGATCTCTGCTCTTATCATTTATTAATTTTCATGAGGGATGACTTTACTTCATTTATTTTTATTTAACCCATGACCTTGGGACTATGACCAGATTCTATAATGTACATTTGGAAAATATAAGCAGAAAATTCCATAACTTGAACCTGGAAGGTGTTTACAAAGACATGATTCTATAGACAAAGACAAGAGAATCTAATCCATGGTACTACATCAAATTAAAAAGTTTCTTCATGACAAAAGAAACACTGAAATTAAGACACCCTACTGACTGGGATGAATAGCCAAGATATACAAAGTAATGAATAGCCAAGATATACAAAGCACTCACAGAGATCAACATCAATAAATCCAATAGTAACCACATTGAAAAAATAGGAAGAGGAAATGAACAAAAACTTCTCTGGAGACAGATGGTCAGTAAGCATATAAAAAAGTGTTCATCATCACATATTAAAATTAAGTCAAAAATATTAAGTCAACAATAAGATGTTACCTGTAACCTTCCATCAGTGAGAATGGTATTTCAAAAAGGATAGGATCAAATCTGTGTTGATGAGAATACGGTGAGAAAGAAACTCTCATTGTTGCTGGTTAGAATGTTGCCAGAGTCAACTCATATAGAAAACATTATGGAGGCTTTATAGCTTTTTATATCTGAAATTATTCTTTCAAGCTTTTGTTTTTCTAGCTAAGCACCCTTTCAGTTTTCCCTAAATACTTAGACTTTTGAAATCCAAAGACAACTACTAAGAGCTTTTTCAGTATTTCCTCACCTAACTACAGTATGTTTTCAGACAATTCAGCTAACTTAAAGGCCAGGGCTAGAAAGAGGCTAAAAGAAAATATAATACTCCAACAATATTGTCATGTCTCAGAATAAGTAATTATAAACAGATGAGAAAAGTAAGAGTTTCTGGCAACAGAACACAGCATGTGCAAAATGCATGAGAAAACAATGCTTATAGGCATATTTTCACAATTTTACTAGCATACAGATGTTTTCATTGAGTGCTTTTCTCTAATCAAATAATTCAATTACACAAACAAAGAGAATTAGATTAGGTTAGTCAGATGTCATTATTTCAAATTCATTGTTTTCAATCATTTTCTTTCTTTCTTTTTGTAGTGCTCACATCCTTCCCTTAATATTTCATTCCAGAATTTGATCAGGGGTCAACAGTATGCTCATTGTTATGTTACTTTCAAAATTCATTTTATTTACCTTTTTGAAAATTGATGATATTTCCATTCCAATTTTATAGCACCTCTCTCATCCCTGGAAAATCTATACAAAAAATTTGCAATGGAAATTTTAACACGTTTGAGAAATATGTTCTGCTATATTTATTGCTGTGCTATTCACAATATCTAAGACATGGACACAACCTAACTGCCCATGACAATGACTGAATAAATAAGGTCTGGTATATATATTCAATTAAATATTCCTCATTTATTACAAAAGATTAAATATTTCCCCTTTAGACTTGGAAGAAGGGGTGATAATAAAGTAAGAAAATAAATGATAAATATCTGAGTTCTCTCAAATGTGGAATATAAATATAAAGGCAAATGAACTAATATGACATGACAAGTACAATTCTTATACTTTCAAGAAAGAAACATTGTGGTTATTAGGAACAGAGAAAGGAAAGACTGGGAGAATCGTTTATTTGAATGATGGATAGCACTAGAACTACACTGAGGATTGTGTTGGTATATATACAAATTGATGAGAGATTTTATTATATTCCTGGAATATATCCAGTATTATAAACCAATAACCAAATAAATAAGTAAACTAATAACCATTGTTAATAAAAATAATATTCAAAAATAATAAGAGGGAATAATAGAAAAACTTGCTTGATTTGTGAATTAAAGAAAATATTCAAATACGACCTTTCCTAACAGGAATCAACACTCAGGCAAATGGGTTCCAGGTTTTAGCCCAGCTGGAGTCTGGGGAAGAAAAGATGTCTTGTAAAGGTTGAAAGACTGAAATAAAAGTGATTCCTACCATGTCATCCATTTACAATTCTAAGAGAAGACAGAGCACAGTGAGATATGACCATATGGCTAGCATAGTCAAGAGGGCAAAGTTAAATGATAGGAGAGATAAATGAAAATTCAAAGTCAGAGATGCCCTTATCACCCCCAATTACTTTTTTTCTTTTCTCTTTTAATAATTTTTTATTTAAACACTGTGATTACGGAAATGCTTGTGTTTGGGTTTCAGTCACAGAAAGAAACTATAACCTTGAAGACAGATTTTTCTAGGCTTTCTTCCTGTGGATTTAGGACCCAATTCAGATCACCTATTTTTGGTGCTTCTGTTGGCCTTTTTATGCACACACCTTTTGTAGCATTCACCATGTAATATTGAAGTATATTTATTATTCACTGTAGGCCTTTGGATGCAATAGCTGCTGGGGAAAAACACAATCTGGGCTGATAATACTTGATAGTTAGCTTAAAAAACACAGACAGGGAGCCGGGAGGTGGCGCAGGAGGTAAGGTGCCTGCTGCCTTGCCTAGGACGGACCACGGTTCGATCCCCCGGTTCCCATATGGTCCCCCGTGCCTGCCAGGAGCGACTTCTGAGGACATAGCCAGGAGTAACCCCTGAGCGTCACTGGGTGTGGCCCAAAAATGAAAAAAAAAAAAACACAGACAAAAGGCATTGAAAAGGCAACTCATTTGTAACCCAAGTCACCTGGGAATTCAATATTATTAATACAAATATAATGAAAATGTCCTCTTAAAGAGAAGGGAGCTAGCTCAATCCTTGCTCTTCTGTTAGATATGCTCAAATATGAAGTCAAGATCTCAATCATTTTTGCACATGCAACACTGGCCTTGATGCTTTTAAGACGGGTGTTCAATGACTGTAGACTAAAAGGACTTTGGAGATGAACAAGTTTTTCACAATGTTATCAAGGTGTACATCAATTGTCATACCTTCAGTCATCCTTTACTAATTGGAAATACTCTACTAAAGTTTCCTAGTATATAAAACACTCAGACATGACATATTATTTCCCAGAAGCAAATTGTAGTCTCTAAACAGTGACTCTAAAGCTCACTTTTGTAGAATTGATGCACCCTAGATCTTTAAAAAAATTAGATTCATTGTTTTCACAACTTTTTGAATAGAATTTGATCTATTAAAGATGAACCAAGAGTTCTTGGCTTCAGAGTGAGAGGATATATATAATTCCGAGCAATGTCATTATATTGTCCCTTAAAGTAGATGACCAAGACAGGGCCTGAGTTATTATGCAGACAGCAGGAAATAGATTTCTTTATCTTCAGTGATAATAATAATAATGATGATGATCGTGTCCTGGATTCCATCTCACAGAAAGAAAAATGGATTTCCAGGGTGCTCTCTAAGAATTAGAGATTGTGGCAGAAAAATGAAATATGATGCTATCTGAATGATAGTTGGAGAAATGCTACTTAGAATAAAAGCATTAGTAAAGGGACCAATTTCCTAGAATCTTTTCTCCTGCAAGCTGATTGTATTCTCTCTAGTCTAAGGGAATTTTTTAATTTTATTATGAGAATTCAAGCTTTAATATTCCCAGTTTTTAAAACACTCAATGTACACTACCAACCTCATAGAACAAAGTAATTCTGTGCCTAGACCTGGTGAACATCTCCACTAAATGTTCAATAAACAGTTCACTAAATGAACTGTTCAGATTGGTCACTGTTCTATATTTTGGACATAGACAGATGTTGTTCTTAACCTTTCACTGTGACTTGAATAACTATACCAAAATTTAAAATTGCCTTTTCTATAAAAGATGCCTTGATGCCAGTGCTGACTTCCTTCATCTTCAAACATTAGCTGTCTCTGCTATCTGCCCTTTTCACAACCTTTTCCCAGAGTTATGAAAAAGACCAAAATTAGCTGTCAGGGACACTTAGTTCCAATATAGGGCTACTAACTAGATATTACACCTTTTCATTGCACTTTCAAGATTTATAAAGCTACCTCTAAATTTGGTCCCCCAATAATCATAAGAAACAAGATGGGTTATCTTTAAAGAGGAGGAAATTACCAAGAGATTACATATATGAGAATTGACTCAAAACTGAGTATGTAAGGCAACTGAAAGGAGCAATAGTCAATGTCTACATTTTGAAGAGATGTGGATGCTTTGTACTATGCCAGCTTTTTGTCCTTTTTATTTTGCTCTCAACAAAACTGTTTTCATTAATATGCTTCCTAATGTTTTTCATTCTGGAGTTTTAAGCAACACGATTCATTATTTTGTTAATGGTAAAAAATGATTGTAGTTGGGTTTCAGTCATAAAAAGAACAGCCCCTTCACCATTGCGACTTTACCACTTCCAATGCCCCCCCATTCTCCTCCACCCTCTGCCTATATTCCAGACAAGCATTCTACTTCTCTCACTCATTACCATTGTCATGATAGTTGTTAGTAGTTATTTCTCTATCTGCACTCACCACTCTTTGTGGTGAGCTTCATACCGTGAGCTGGGTCCTTCCAACCCTCATCTCTGTTGTTTCTGGGCATTATTGAAATAATGTCTTTTATTTGATCCCTAAGTTTTACACACTGCTCCAGATCCTAGCAGGAATTGCTCACAGGGAAAGGCTGTTAGAATCCACACAACTCATATTACTCAGAGGAATGACAACTATCACAGCAGATATTTGCACCCACTTCTTTTGAGTCTGGCTTTCTTTCTGCCCCATTTCCCTATATCTTAGTTTTCTTACATTTCATTTTTAATATTTACCAAAAAGAGACTCAAAGCAGGTGCTATCTAAGCTCATTGATACCCCAAATTTTATATCTTTACTTTAGAGTAGCACCCTAGCCTCACTTAAGCACTCCTTTATATTAGAACTGACATTCCTTTCTTTCACTTCATTCTTGCTTACTTACAACCCAATAACATAGATTAAAAAGAAACCAAATTTTCCTATTCAAACTTAATGATGGCTTAAAACTAAAAGTCTCAATGAGAAATCACTTGCACCAGTCTTAATGTGAACAAAAGATCATTACATTTGTTTACTTGGGGCCAGAAAAGCCTCCTTGAAAGTTTAATTACCAAGGAATCAAACAACTTCTTCTAGATATTGAATGCTTGAGTTAACATGGCATTTGTTTTGCCGCCATTCAAACTCAATTTATTTTCTACCCTTCTCTTTCCCTTTCTAATGCCACTCTGGTGACTTACACATACTATTTGAAAAATCCATATATTTCTAAAGCAAGGTCAGAAAGCTGACTGGAGACTTCTAGTCACCATTGGGTCAAGCTCATGTTGCTTTAGAGAATAGCTAATGGCATTTGGAAAAAAAGAAAAGAGTCAGTAATATCTTGCTCATTGATTTTAGAGAAGAGAAAAGGCAAGATGAAAGTAAAACCAGAGAGTAATTAGAAACTATCAGAACATATCAAGTAGATAGCAACTTTATAGAACATTTGCAACAGAGATCATTTACTTGATCTGGTAAGAAATTTTCTTCCACAATCCAGCAAGATGAGTTGCAGTTTCTATGCAGTGGTGAAAGGTAATGATTTCTGATTAACCTGGTGTGCATGTTCAGTTCAGATGTCAAACCCTATCACTAATCTAAACCTTAATCCTAAACTTCTTCTCATGGACTCATTATTTAATATCTTGGAAATGTTTCTGCAACACTTCCAAGGAACCCCAGTTGTCAAATATCTTTCTCTATTCTGCCCCCTCCAAGTCTCACCAGCACAAGTAAGTATATGTGTCCTCTGAAACAATGTTGGCTCCAAATATTCATTATGGGATATGAGGGCAATCTGAATGTGACATCTGTCACCCTATTGATTGCCAGGGTTCATTCAGTTAATCTGGCTTGTGTCCCTTTCTTCCTTCATTTCCATGTACATCCCTTCCAAAGATATGGACGGAAGAGGGAGACTTTCTGCAAATACAGACAGACCAATTTTTGGTCAAGGGTATACAAGACTTTCTGCAAACAGAGACAGACCAATTTTTAGTCAAGAGTAGGGCATTTACCTTGCACACAGCTAACCTAGGACAAACCATAGTTCCTTCCCCTGGCATCCCATATGGTTCCTCCCTGCCAAGCCAGGAGTGATTTCTGCATGAAGAGCCAGGAGTAACCCCTGAGCATCTCCAGGTGTGACCCAGGGGAAAAAAAAAGAACTTCCAAACAAGCTCTCTAAATTGTTCATTACAAATATGTCCAACCCACTTGCAGCAGTCACAGTTTGTATTTGTTTATTGGAGTTCATAGTCAAGCTCTTCACCCTCTAGCCACAGAGGAGAAAAAAAAATGAATGAACCAAAGTTAATGACCATAAATTGTGACTTGGTAATTAATGATACTCCTTGACACAAATACCAGTAGGAATAAAACTGCTCATGATTCCTTCTAAAAAGCTTGTTAAATTAATTTGCTGAAGGAGCAGGATCCCAGGATGGCATTCTCTGTAGAAATATACCCGCAAAGGCTGGCAAAGGGGAATCTTGCCAAGGATCAGGCTTATCAGTCACAGAGACACACATCGTGGTTTTCTCTTCAAGAGAACCTGATAGGAGGAAATCCATTAGCTGGCATCCCCAAATGCAGTAAATTGCAAGACCCCCTGCAAATTTGGGTCCAAGGGCCTATTGTCTTTCTGAGCAGAGTGGGACTTTTTCAACCTGCCAAATTTTGCTCAGGACAAGATTTCTCTAAAAAATAGCCATTGTCTATAGGTCTTGTTTAGTTTAGATGACACTTCCTCAGGATTACTCTCATGTCTGTGGATCTTCCTAGCCAATTCTTTTCCCTCTTTGTTGCTGTTATTGCTATTTTTGTTTATGAGTCACAGCCAGCTATGCTCAGAGCTAACTCCTGGATCTAAGCTCATGCATATGGGTATTGAGGATTAAACTGGGTCTGGCCATTTGCAAAGCAACCAACTAACCCTACTGTATTATTCCTATGCATCCCCCCCCTTGCATCCTACTGACAATTCTTTTCTTCATTCACAAATGTCAGAGCTGCATCCTGCTTTGAGAACCTCCTCTACCTACTCTGTTCTCTTTTAATCTTTTATTAACTTGCTTTCCAAAGAGATCTTTTGCATTTTAAATACCATCTCTATATTTGCTTTCTGTTAGTTCCAAAATGACATGTAATGACAAGGTGACCTCTCAGGTAAGGAAAGAACTAGAAAGGCTCCAAGGGGACTGAGTTGTTGATTTCTTTATCCTCAGTGCTCAAAAGAAAAAGCATGATATTCACAACCACAAGCTCCAGAGTGGAATAATGTGTAACTATTACATTGGTTCCAATGAGACAGAAAGTTCTATCTGGTTCTAATGACAAAGCTTCCACATCCCCATGTCATGACAACACCACGCAGTGATCCTGAAAAAAAATCATTGAATTCAGAGTCAATTTCAAGACCCCTTTTTAGAAAAGATTACAATCCCATAAAAACACAGGTAAAAATATACCTGTATAGCCACATCATTGATCCCTGAACTCTAGATATCTTATGTCAATGGATGCAACAATGTCTCCTGCTCCACCATGCTTCTCTATAAGGAGACCTTGCCACCTTCCAAAAGGTGATATTATCCTCCCCTTGACTCTAATCTAGCCTTCATGACCCTCATAATTTACTATATACTTACAATGAACTTGCAGGCAGGGAAGGTCAGAAAAGAAATCCTACATTCTCTGCCCAAGATTTTTCTGGAGTTTTCTCTCAGAGTCTAGTTCCCAAACAGAGATAAGTTCAAGATATACAGAGAGCATAAAAATTTGTTGGGCATTTCCCCGCTGTAATCTGGAGCCCAGAAAAAATTAATGCATTAGTTCAGAAGTGCAGATCTCTCTGCTTCCCAATATTGGGCCAAAACATTTTGTTCCTTATTGGAGCCCATATTTCTGAAAGATTTTCTGAAGAATTTGTTTTCACCTACAGAATTATTTTTAATGAATCAGGGGCAGGAGTGATAGCTCAGCACTAGAGCATTTGCCTGGCAAGTGACTGACCCAGGACGAACTTGGGTTCAATCCCCAGCATCCCATATGGTCCCCAAGCCAGGAGCGATTTCTGAGCACATAGCCAGAAGTAACCCCTGAGCGTCACTGTGATCCAAAAATATTATATAAAATATTAATGAATCAATAAAAGAAAAAATTCTATGCATTATTCCTGTCTGTTGTGAAATTCGCAAACCTATCTGACATTTCTGTGGCTGA
>PVKC010045028.1:5000-11491 GCA_004027635.1 Crocidura indochinensis | reverse complement strand
TGCACGGGTCAGACCACGTAAAAAAGTGAAAATACAGCAGGTCAGATGGAAAGGTTTTCCAATTACTAGGCAAATCATTATTGGTAAGGGAAAACTTTGCTGAAAAAAGGCTTCCTGGGTTAGAGTGTCATAGTACAATATGACATGTACATATTTAATCTCATTCAAAATGAGGTTAAATATATTGTATCTTCAATATATTCAATAGTAGAACACTAAGTAATATGGTAGAGAACACTGTAAAAGGAATCTATACAAAGGAAGTATCGCCAAATGGGTCTTGAACATCCTGGTTCCTTTCCTGAAAACAAACTGACAACATGGGCATTATGATATAACACTAAATTTGCTTGAAATGAAAACAGATTAGAATATTTGTCAAGACATTATCATAATAATCACTGGGTTTTTTTGAGTCTAATAATATAGCACTGTAATGCAAAATGAGGGTGACCCACCTATATCTCTAAGAACCATCCAAGAACCAAGAACCAAAATGATTAAAGAGTTGTTTTGAAGTTTTCATTATATAGATCTTTCACGTCTCTTGTTGGGTTGATTCCTAGCTATTTGATAGTTTTGGACACTATTTTAGATCAATACTCTTTTCTTTCTCCTCTGAGTCATTTTTTGTACAAAGGAACGCAACTGTCTATTGTGTATTGACTTGTAGCCAGCCAATTTGCTGTACTGCTTTTTTTTGTGGACTCTTTTGGATCTTCCGTGAATATCATGGCATCTACAAAAAGAGATTTACTTCGTCTTTTCCAATTTGAATCCCTTTGATTTCCTTTTCTTGTCTAATTGCTATTGCTAGAATTTCACATACTATATTGAATAATAAGAGTGGAGATAGTGGACAGCCTTGATTAATACCTGCCTTAGTACCTGCCTTAGTGGAAATGCTTTCAGTTTTTCCCCATTAAGGATAAAGTTGGCTGTTGGCTTTTTATAGATAGCTGTCACTGTCTTGGGGAAGGTCCCTTCCTTTCTATTTCCACATCATTTTGGAGAGGGTTTTCATCATTAATGGGTGGTAGATTTTGTCAAAAGCTTTCTCTGCATCAATCGATATGATCACGTGCTTTGGGGGCATAAGACTTTTGGGGGGAGACTACACCCAGTGGCACTCACGAGCTACTTCCAGCTATGTTCTCAGAAATTGCTCTTGGCAGGCTTGGGAGACCACATGGGATGCTGGGTATTAAACATGGGTCAATCCAGGGTCATCTCCATGGTAGGCAAATGCGCTACCTCTGTGCTATCACTCAGGCCCTGATCATGTGCTTTTTATCCTTCCTTTTACTGATGTGTATGGTTTTGATTGACTTGTATATATTGCACATATCGAATCATATTTGCATCCTTGGGAGGAAACACACTAGGTCATGATGTATAATCTTATGATGTGCTGTTGGATTCTGTTTGCTAAGATTTTGTTAAGGATTTCTGCATCAATCTTCAAGAGTAAGACTAATTTGTAGTATTCCTTCTTGGTAGTATCTGTCAGTTTTGGAAATGAGCCTGATATGAGCTTCATAGAAGGTAAGAGAGAGGATTCGATCTTTTTGATGTTTTGGAAGAGTCTAAGGATCAATGGTAGTAACTTTTCTCTGAATGTTTAATGAAAATTCACTAGTAAACCTGTCTGGTCCTGGACTTTTGTACTTGGGAAGTTTCTTAATTACTGTTTCAATTTTCTTACTTGTGATTGGCCTGTCTAAGCCTTTTACTTCAATATTGGAAGATGATATTTTTGTTTCCAGAAATCTGTCCATTTCTTCTAGGTTCTCTAGTTTAACTGAGTACAATTGTTTATAATAAGTTTTCATGATGTCCTTTTCATTTTTGTCTGGTTTGAGTATTTTCCCTTTATTTCCTTGTGAGTCTTGCCAACAGAGTGCATATCTTTTTTATTCTTTCAATAGATAGCTTAATTTCACAGGTTAGTGCCTCCTTAATATCTGTTGCTAAAATCTTAAGTGGTGATTATAGGGTCTCATCTATAAGACTCAGGAGTTCTGGTGGACTTGGCAATTTGCTAGGGTTTCTCTTCATGTCCCCAATTACAGGTGTCTTCCTTAATTTTCCCACTGTTCCTTGCATTTGGTGGGTTTGAAAGCTGTAGTTTCAGAGTGTTTAAGGAAGTGATTTATTGAACTGATAGTATAAAAGGTGGCTAGAGGTATATCTGCTTTAGAGGTTCTTTTCTTAAGCAAGGTTATCTAAGTATGATAAAAATTACAAACGAATTCATTGGTCTGTTCAACTGAGTTTTGTGCTGTATATTTTCTAGGAGAAGGAAATGTAAAGTCCAATCTGCCTGGAAATATCCAATATAAATTGAAATGTCTCCAAGCAGCTGCGCCAATGACCACAAGGTTTGAGAAAAGGAGGGTCAATGGGAGGGAATGGAGAGGCCCTCTCTATGAATACCCACAGACCTCAGAAGTGGCGAAGAGAGCAGGACTGTGGTGGGTGGGAAGAGTAGGAAACTGGCTGGGAGTAGGTGCTACAAGAAGCACCAGCTGTCTTTGATGGGAGGGGTCAGTGGCGCCCTCTCTATGGATGACTCTGAAGCTGGTACTCATCTCTATCTTTAAAACATGAAACAATATTTTTCATTTTTCCCTTTGCCCAAATTCTACATCCTGGTTAAATTCTCACTTCCCTCTAAAAAAAGATTTCCCTTACTCTTTTCAGTCCATGCGTTCTCTTCTCCCTCGCATTGTGGAGTGAGGTGAACTCACATTGGACACCAAGCATCAGGCACAGGATTATGCATGATTTTATCATGAGGATGCTAAAGATTAAAATAATGATACTTTTTTGATTGATGTGATGAAAACATTTTACACATTATATATATCTGAGAGCATCTACATGAAAAATTAGGCTCATTCTCTAATCAGCCATATTCAGAATTCACATTTTCTACTGGTTTTAAAATGATAAGGCTTCAATTCAAGCTATACTCTATGTGCTATATTTGGTTTTCTTCAATATTTCTTAATCATTTTTCTTTCCAGTATAACCTGCCTAAGAATGCTTTTTAAACAATTGCTTCCCTAAAAACACAAATAAAATAAAAAAAAAAAAAGAATTGCTTCCCTAATTGTCCAAACCCACCATGAAATGTTAATGTCACAGATATACTGTGTATGAGAAACAGAGTGGTGTTTGTTTGGCGGGGGTCACACTTGGTTGTGTTCAGGGTTTACTCTTGGCTCTGTGCTCAAAGATAACTCCTCATTGTGTTTGGGAGACCATTCGTGGTAATAGAGATATTAATGTGGGTTGGTAACATGCAAGGCAAGCACCTTATTCCTGTAGTATCCCTATAATCCAAATGTATGCTTTTTAATGCAATGTAATCTCCTTTAGGAAAACATGCATCATATAGGTAATTAAGAAATTATTTGTGGGGCCAGGCGGTGGTGCTGGAGGTAAGGTGCCTGCCTTGCCTGCTCTAGCCTAGGACAGACTGCGGTTCGATCCCCCGGTTTCCCATATGGTCCCCCAAGCCAGGAGCGACTTCTGAGAGCATAGCCAGGAGTAACCCTGAGCATCACCAGGTGTGGCCCAAAAACCAAAAAAAAAAAAAAAGAAATTATTTGTGTCAGGATAATTGGTAAGATGCTTAAAATAAATCTCCCTGTTGTCACTTCAAAAATATTCTGCACAAATATTCTCACTTCGGCAGCACATATACTAAAATTGGAACGATACAGAGAAGATTAGCATGGCCCCTGCGCAAGGATGACACGCAAATTCGTGAAGCGTTCCATATTTTTAAAAAGCCTTTAAAGATAAAAAAAATATGAACTCAATAATCTGCTGAATTAGAGTCAGAGAGATGGTACAGGGGGCAAGACACTTGCACATGGAAGATTTCCAGCAATGTATATAAACACCACCAGGAGTGATTCCTGAGCATAGCTGGGCTTAGCCAAATACACTACTCCTAAATTAGAATAAATTTCTGAATTAGTAACTAATCAACATACATATTGTCCAAGAATTTCTGAATGTGGCCCTGGGTCCCCTGAAACTGCTTGGAAGATAGTTACAAATATAGTCATATTTGGATATACTCTCCCCCAAATATTAAGTCTATATATATACATATATAATATATATATCACTTGTGTATGTGGTGCTATTTAGGTATGGTACAAATATCTAAGAATAAAAAACATAGATTAAATATTTGTTTCATGTAAGCCAAGCATTTAAGAAGGTGATGTTACTCAGTTACTCTAAAATTAGTTCCTAATTCTAAGGAGGAATGGCTGACATTTGCTCAGCACTTGCCACGTGTCAAGACCACTGTAAATTCTTCACAAATCAACTCACCCAATTCTCAGAATGTGCCTACAATATAGCGATCACTATATCATAAATGAAGAAAATCAGACCTGAAAAATTAAAATAATTTGCCCAAAGTGCCATTCCCAAATAATGGTTGAATCATAATATGGATTTAGTTATTTATGAACATAAATAGGCTATTTTTTATATTCTTACATTTACTTAAGGTAGCATTATACTATGATATCCATTGTTGGATCACTGATCCTACCCTAATCAATAATTGTACTCCACCCTAGGGTGTGACCTGGTGATGCTATATTGGATTATTCCTTACTTGGTATTCTGCTCCCACCCTAGGGTGGTACCTGATTCATGTCAATAAAAGTAGGGGTCTAAGGAAGGCTGGGGCTCACTCTTCAGTCTTCTTCCACTGAACTGCACTCCATCTTCGGAGCAGAAGCTTTTGTGATTTGAATCCCTTGCTTGAGCACTGGATTTCCTGAACCCATTCTTGTACCTCTTCACTGTGTGGATTATTTTCTGTGGATCTCTACAACTGGAACTGTTCCCCCGACCAATCTCCTAGAGAATGTGACTCCTCAATCCATAAGTGTTAGGTGTGAATTTTTATAAATCAGCAACAGTATTTGCACTAGTCACTAAAGTCCAGTTCTATCATATTTTCAGTTATCTTTTTAATTTTAAATATTTTATTTAAGCTCCGTGGTTACAAATTTGTCCATTGTTGGGTTTAAGTCATACAACATACACCATCCTTTCACCACTGCACTCTTCTCATCACCATCACCAATGTCTTCCTAAACAGGCTCTTTTTAACCTCATTCCTGTGCTATTTAAAGGTGATCAAAAATATTCTTGAATGGGGCCGGGCGGTGGCGCTGGAGGTAAGGTGCCTGCCTTGCTTGCCTGCGCTAGCCTAGGACGGACCGCGGTTCGATTCCCCGGTTTCCCATATGGTCCCCCAAGCCAGGAGCGACTTCTGAGCGCATAGCCAGGAGTAACCCCTGAGCGTCACCGGGTGTGGCCCAAAAACCAAAAAAAAAAAAAAAAAATTATATTCTTGATTAATACATTAAACATTCGATGATGAACTAGAGTTTTCTATTGTTAGTTACTTCTCTTACTACAATTCAAATATTAATAATATAGATTTCAAGACTATAGGTAATACCTAAAGAGCAAACAAAGGGCCATCTCATGAAGTTGACTTGTCTTGGTCAAACTTACTGAGACCCACACGATAGATACTAGTAAGAGCTGTGTCACATAGAGATTCCACTCTAGATTAGGGAACAAAATTAATGATAACAGACCTACCAAAATATGAGAGGGAAGCTAGAAGACCTGGTAAGATCATGAGTGCCTAGATTTCAGAAAAAGGAACAAAAGAGAAGCTCCTTAAGATTATATACCATATGGGTTCGGGCGGTGGTGCTGAAGGTAAGGTGCCTGCCTTGCCTTCGATAACCTAGGACGGACCTCGGTTCGATCCCCCGGCTCCCCATATGGTCCCCCGTGCCTGCCAGGAGTGACTTCTGAGCGAATAGCCAGGAGTAACCCCTGAGCGTCACCGGGTGTGGCCCAAAAACAAACAAACAAAAAAAAGATTATATACCCATAGTCTATGTACCACAATGACTACTGGTATGACCAAGTTTGCATTATTCAATGAAATAGGAAGGAATAAGTCCTGCTTTGCAAGTTGATGCCTTCAAGAAGTCTCTAACAATTCCCTCTGGAAGCCTGTTCATTTCTATTTCCCATGTTTCTATTTGCTGGCAAAGACCCACAGCACATCATTATGTCTGCCTCAGTGCGTAATTAGAAAGTGGTTAATTCTAAGTCATTAAAAGCGGTGTCCAAGATTGGAAGGATTCATGGAAAAGGAGAGAGTACACAGGCATGAATGCATGTACTTTCTTTGGCAAGCCCGCTACTCTACTGGGAGAAGCAGCAAGTAAGTTTTAGATCTCTCACATTTAAGGAGAGAGGTAGATGGGGAAGCAGACACAAAATTTAAAGGTAAATTAAACAATGAAAAATTCAAAGACTTTCAGGACATTGAAAGAAATATTTCCTGGGAACTAAGCCCATGTGACTACGGCTGGGGACTGCACTTCTATTCAGAAATAACTTTCATCTAATTCCTCTGAGTA
>PVKC010045027.1:0-11470 GCA_004027635.1 Crocidura indochinensis | reverse complement strand
GTTTTTGGGCCACACCCAGCAGTGCTAGGGGTTACTCCTGGCTGTCTGCTCAGAAATAGCTCCTGGCAGGCACCGGGGGCCATATGGGACACCGGGATTTGAACCAACCACCTTTGATCCTGGATCAGCTGCTTGCAAGGCAAACGCTGCTGTGCTATCTCTCCGGACCCCTCATTCATTTTTTTTAAAAAAGCATTTTGGGGGCTGGAGAGATAGCACAGAGGTAGGGTATTTGCCTTGCATGCAGCTAACCCAGGAAGAATCCGGGCATCCCATATGGTCCCCTGAACCTGCTGGGAGCAATTTCTGAGTGTAAAGCCAGGAGTAACCCCCTGAGAGCTGCCGGATGTGACTCAAAAATAAAAAAAGAAAAGAAAAGAAAAGGCTTGCTTTTTTTTTTTTTTTAAAGATTCCCTGAGAAGTGTAACTGATCAGTAGTAGTTAGAGAAAGAAGCTGCAATTTCTTTTACTTTAGTTTTGTTTGGGTCATACCTGGCTGTGCTCAGGGGATGATATGAAATGAGTGTAAGGGATTGAACTCAGGTCAAATGTTTGCAAGGCAAATGCCCTACCCATTGTACTATTGTTTTGGCCCCAGAAGCTAAAATTTCGGATGCTTTTATTCTCTCTTGTTTTCTTAAGCTTATTGATTAAATAATAGGAGCATAATAAAACATAAGTATATATAATAAAATAATATAAATATATAATAATAAAACGCAAGTAATTCCTTACAGTAACATATTTCACTTTCAAATACCAAGTATAAAAATATATACACTAAACAAAAATTATAGATACATATATATGAAGCATGAAGGTGGAACAATAGCACAGTGATAGGGTGTTTGCCTTGTACACAGACAAATCTGGGTTCAATTCTGGTGTCCCAAAACAAACAAACAAGATTTCTGTGTGGGAAAGCAAGAGAATATTTGTTTGTTTTGTTTAGAGGACCATATCTGATAGTTCTCAGGTTTTACATATGGCTCTGTGCTCAGAAATCACTCCTGACAGGTTCAGGGTACTTACTATAGGAAATGCTAGGGATTAAACCTGGATCAGCAGGATGCAATAAAAATGCTTACCCACAGTGCTATCACTATGGCCCAGAAGATTTGTTTGTTTATTTGTTTGTTTGTTTGTTTTGGGGTCACACTCGGCAATCAGGGGTTACTCCTAACTCTGTGCTCAGAATTGTTCCTGGCAGGCACAAGAGACCATGTGGGATCCCGGGATTCGAACCACCATTTGTTCTGGATCTGCTTCAAGCAAGGCAAATGCCCTAGAATTGTGCTCTCTTCATAACTCATACTTGTTAAGTCAAGCCACCAAATTTGTTCCAGTTCTATAGATCCTGAATCACGTGATAGTGAGAAACTTCAAATTTTCATAGTAATGTCAACCCAGCAGGATCAGAACAAGTCATAGGAAAGTTGTATAGAATTCTACCAAGCTCAGTGCACCAAAATAATAGTGCAGAAGGTTTGACCCTTCTAACAGGGACCTGTAAATCCTTAAACAATGACTTTAGTAACAACATTAAGAGATAGAACAATTATTACAAGTTGACCCTTATATGTCTAAGTTTTGCTACGTCCACTTGCCTCTGTATTGCAACTAACAATACAAAGTAAATTTGTACCTGCAAGAGGGAGATTAGGGTGGTAAATGGGACAGTGATGAGAGGAAGATTAAACTAGTTGGAGCTGGTGTTTGAAAATGTAATGCCTGAAACAATTATATTAGGAGCAACTTGTAAAAACATGGGCTTATAATAAAATGATTTTTTAAATAAAAGCATCAATTTTTTGAAACATAGAAAATGCACATCTATATTCATTGCAAGCTTCTGGAAATCACACTTATATCCCTTGAACTAAATTTTAAATTAAAACTATTATAAAGGAAGCTAAAAACTGGCCTTTATTCCATGAAGTTTTACATCCAACTAGATAAAACAAACTTCTGGTGTTGAAGAAAAAAGAGAAGACGATCCACATATCACTAGTCCACACAAGTATCTGGCAAAAGGTTATGACCTCTCCTTGAGGATTTCAGAATGAGACACAGGCGACATCACACAAAATATATTAATCGCTATAGAGTGCATACTTTAGAAAACCAAACAGAGTATAGTAGAAAGGATGTAGAGATCATTCAGTTAAAATCTCTCATTTGAATATTAATGTTTCATAACAGAGACTACTTTGCACAGCTATGTAACACTCTATTTTTAAATATGGCATTATCACTCATTTGCAACCTACCAATCCTTCATTAATAATTACAACAAATGCTTTAATGCCTTTTTAACATTTAAATCACCCGTGCAATTAGCACAATGTCTAATAACAAATGGAAATGGGCACATCACTTTTGCAGGTCATTTAATAGGGCTGTGGATGCCTCATTGCCACATAATAGATAAGGTGACCAGCTTCTCTGAACCAAAATCAGAACACACAGCACTGCCAAGCAGTCACTGGCCAGCCTGCAAAAATAGTGCGTGCTATTTGACTACAAGTACATTTTGGAGGGGAGGAGTGTGGGGGGTCACACCCGACAACTCTCAGGGGTTACTCCTAGCTTTGCACTCAGAAGTCACTCCTGGCAGGCTGGGAGAACCATATGGGAAGCCAGAATTTGAACCAATGTCAGTCCTGTGCTATTGCTCTGGCCCCTACAAGTACAACTTTAAGAAAAATAAAATAACATTAAATGAAAGTTGGGGATGAAAAGACAATTAGAGAAACCTCTGTGGGGAAGGTTTATTTATCACATTCTATACTGCATCCTCTTTCCCTAATAAAATGCCTGGTACATGCACCAACTTAATAAATAATAATAATAATACTTTAAAGTATCTGCCAAAAATGATAGGACCTTAGAGCTTCAAACACCACAAACCAAAGCAAGCATTCAAAGGATCTGGGAAATACTGGAAAATCGAAATAAAACTAACAACAACAACAACAAGCCTGGTTGGTGTGAGCAAGGGTGTTCAGAGACTGAATCGAACTCCTCAATGTGGCAAATATTATTAAACACAGTGCTTACAAAACCCCTGAGTTATCAGGGAACATCATACTTTCATCTCATTTCCCACAGACTACTTACTCAGTGAAGTGTCAACACACCACTGAGTACAATGCCATATGTTGAAGTTGCTACATATGATTTCCCCGGCGTGTTTTTGTGGTTTCACTACATATATAAGCATGCGTAAACAAAACAAGGTATTACTTTGGGTAGGAAGGTAAAGGGTATTGATGTTTAGGGACGAGGCAAATTCCCTAGTATTTTCTCTTTTGTACAATATCTCAAGCAACTATGACAAAATACTAGCGTCTGCTAAAAGAGTGCTAGTGTCTGCCTCACTGGAAGTTTTTCATTATTCAAACTTTTAAAAATAACTATAATAGCTAAACTAGAAACAAGACTTTTTCCTAAGAAAATAATAACATTACTACCAATTGACCCATCAGGCCATCTGCACACATACACCCCATAAAGTTTCCCTGAGTATAATTAAAAGAAAGCAAGAATTTACAATGAAGCAGCACAGAGGAGAGCAAATGAGAGCTTTTAAAAAAAAGTGATTCGGAACCTAAGCAATAACACAGCAGGTAGGGCATTTGCCTTGCAGGAGGCTGAGCCAGGTTCAATCCCTGGGATCCAATATGGTCACCCGAGCCTGTCAGGAGTAATTTCTGAGCACAGAGCCAGGAGTAAACCCTGATCATCGCCAGGTCTGACCCCAAAACAATAACTTAATTAATTAAAATTAAAAAATGAATGGCTAGAGCTAGATAGAGACAGTGGGTAGAGCATTCTCCTTGCATTCAACCAACCCAAGTTCAATCCCAAGCGTCCTATACTGTCCTTCAAACACTGAAAGGAGTTATTCCTGAGTACAGAGACAGAAGTAACTACTGAGCATTGCTGGGTGAGGCTCACAAACAAACAAAAAGTAAATGTATCATGATTAAATGTCTAAAGGACAAGAAAAATGAAGATGAATGTATTGGGCTTATTTTTCTACCACAGATATTCCTTGTAACAGCATGCAACAATAATCAGTACATGGCCTATAATTATAAAATATAGTGTGGAATACTATATAGTATTTAGCAAACATAAGACTCTTTATGGTATTATAATCTTTAAGGATTCCTAAGATATATTAAGATCCCTAAGATTATATATGTATTTAAACTCACACAAATAAATGAATATATATATTCATTTATTTGTGTGAGTTTAAATACATATATAAACACACACACACACACACACACACACAAGAGGGGGGAAATAGGTTATCTAGGGACTGGAGAGCTAGCACAGGGTATAAAGTGCTTGTTTTACAAGCAGCTAACTCCTGAACTGCTGACAATGATACAAAATAAAAACTAGCAAACAAAAATGAAGGTCAGGTTGCTTAATAATGTGCATTTATCATTTACATAACATGAAAATTAGTTATAGCCATCCATATGTACACATCTAGCAAATGTAAAAAAATTCATAATGTACCTAAGATACCTGGAGCTAGGAATAGGAAGGTTGTGTGTCTGAATTACTAATTTTTTTTGTTAAACTACACTCATATTCAATGTATAGTTTTAAAAAACTTAAAAATTAAGATTAGAGAGATAGTACAGTGGTTAATAATCTCGCGATGGCTACAATTCCAGTGCCAGCACCACATGTTCCCCTGAGCCCAGCCAGGGGTCACTCATGCACAGAGCCAAGACCACCTACTGTGGTCCCCAAGCAAAAACAAACTAAAAAGCTTAACATATACTCATCCCCGAACTCTTCAAGTTACTATAAACTTAAATACTTCCTTCACAACTAGCTTCATTTAAGTATTATTAACTGGGAAGGACTTTGATTTAATTTTTTTGCTTGTTTTGCTTTTGGTTTTTGGTTTTTGGGTCACAGTCGGCAGTACTCAGGGATTACTCCTGGCTCTATGCTCAGAAATCGCTCCTGGCTGGCTCAGGGGACCACATGAGATTTGAACCACCGTCCTTCTGTATGCAAAGCAAACAACCTACCTCCATGCTATCTCTCCAGCTCCAGGACTTTGATTTAAATTAAGGATATTGCTCATGGGTCTAAGAAGATAATAGAATGGGTAAGACATATGCCTTTCACAAGGCTGAACTAGGTTTGATCTCCAGCATCCTACCTATATAGTCTTTTAGAGCATAGCCAGGAGTGATTCCTGAGTGCAAAGTTAAGTAATCCCAGAACCTAGCTGGGTGTGGCCAAAATATAAAATAAAATAAAAAAATAAAAGATATTTCTCATGTTAGGCACTTACTCAAGAGCATAGATTCCAACCACACCCTCTGCTTTTGGGGGTCCCACTCTTACTTTTTAAAATGCCAGGCAACACACAAAGGTTCTCTTAAGCCCTCATGTCCAAAGCCTTTTGGAATGTCAACACATTGCAAGTTCAATCTTGTCCATGGAGAATTCTGTTGTGCACTTTCATTCCTCTTCAGACTTGGAGTGGACAACAGAGAAGTTACTTCTTGACAACATAACTACATCTTAAGGTACAAACAAAGGGCAGAAAACACAAAGCAGACAGAGAGATACAACTCCTGCAAAGTGGAAACTGCTTTTATTGTCACGATCTAGCCAGCCCTCTAGGGAAAAGTTCAAAAAAGCAAGATGTAGAGAGACTAGAGAAGGAAAAATGAAAGACAAACTCTGATTAGGAAATCTAATGAGTTCTCATCTCAGAGGGATAGTAAGTACCAGCCTTGATCTACCACCAGTCTCACCAGACTGGCATATTGGGATACCATGATCATTTTTTTCATAGGGAGGCATGGGAGTCACTGTCAGTGCAAAAGGCATCCCCTCCAGCTTTGTGCTCAGGGAACCATGCCATACCAGAGGATTGAACCCAGGCATCCCACATCCAAAGCATGTATTCAGTCCACTGAGCTATTTATTTCGCCTAAGGATACCACAGTTAATAATGTAGCTGTCATTCAATAAGATACAGAGTCCATGTTCTATGCAGTAAGAAAAATACAGTAACCTCAGATGGCAGTTTCACTTGATCCTGTTTAATAAAAAAGGGAGAGGGCGGAGAGATAGCATGGAGGTAAGGCATTCGCCTTTCATGCAAAAGGTTGGCTGTTCGAATCCCGGCAACCCCGAGCCTGCCAGGGGCAATCTAGGTGTATGCTCCTCCCATTGTTGGGGAAGGCACATATGTTCTGTTTATGTGGTATTAGTAACATTACTTGATGAAGAATGTAACATGGGGTTGGAGAGATAGCATGGAGGTAGGCATTTTGCCTTGCATGCAGGACATTGGTTCAAATCCTGACATCCCATATGGTCCACTGAGCCTGCCAGGAGCAATTTCTGAGTGTAGAGCCAGGAGTAATCCCTGAGCGCAGCTGACTGTGACCTCCCCCCCCCAAAAAAAAAGAATATAATGTATTTTACACATTCCTATTGGACAAACTGAAGATTTAAGAGATACTAGCCTTCCCATTTCATTTTAAACCAAGGTAGTCTATGAAACCCAAAGTCAGAAACTATCAGCAAAGCCATACTTAGAACAACAATAATAACAAAAAATGGATGAAGTTCAGGATCTACCTACCATGTTCCCAAACTCTCACTTCATCCCCTACCTCCCATAACCCAGCAGATACTATTCATTTCCTGCCTGTTTCCCATTTTTACCCAGCAGTGTTTTTTCCTCCCTTGCCTCACACAAGTCATAGTCCTCACCAGTTCAGCTCCAAGGCTCAGATACCTGGCTGGAACACAGCTTCCTAAAAGATATCTCTCTGTGGCTGTTAACGGGTGACAAGGAAATACCCAGATCTCAATCACCCCAAGCTCTGTCAGCACTTGTCTTTTATCACCATCAGTTAGGCACACCCACTGCCTAGCACCTGTACCCACACCTCCAGCGGGCCAGTATGCTCAGCAGAGCTTTCTGGCTTTCACATGATTTAACAGGTTTGCTCTGAACAAGGACCATAAAAAGGAAGCCTGCTGTTGGAATGGCAGTAGACTAAGCTGCAAATGGGCAAGTAGTAGCTCCCCACAGTGAGGGAGCAGGGGGCCAGGAACAAGTGACTCTTTTCTAGTGAGGTGTTTTTGAGGCTGTACCTGGTGATGCTCGAGGGCTATTCAGGCTCTGGGTTGTGTTGCAGATTCAAGACAGGATTGTCATCACAGAAGCTGCATGTAAGACAAGTGCTTTAAACAACCTGAACTATTTTTCTAGCCCTGTAAGCTCTTCTAACGAAGGTAGTAGAGGGCCAAAGTGAGAGAACAAACTCAACATGCATTTTTCCTTTCATACTGGAGGCCCAAATTTGAGGACTAGCACTTCATAGTCCCCTGAGCATAGAGCCATTAGCAGACACTGAGCGCAACTGGGACTGTACTACACAATCACCACCAGACACACACACACTGAAAACAGCAAGTTTGATGGGTACTTTAATCCTACCTGAATGAATATATAGCTGGGTTCAAAGAAGACATCAATATCAGCAAGCAAGGATTAGACTTTTGTTTGCTGGGTTTGGGTAGTTATTTTGTGTTTGTCCCCTTCAGTGAGATACCAAGCAAGAAATTAAGATTACCCAATGAATTTTTCTTTAAGCCAATAGTCACCAGGAGATTCCGCTTATAGCACTTAAAAAATTGAACTGGTCAAAAGACCACTGATTGGAAAGAAGGAGTAAGGTTCTTGCCCCCTTCCCAGGATACTGAGCAATGGTTGTTCCTACTGGAGGGATTTAGTGAGCAGAGGTTAAAACTGCTGCTAACTATACTGCAGTGTACAGAATAGTCCTATGCAATGCACCAAACAGCCCAATGCAATGACCTTGTTTCAAACATCTAGAAATGTTAACAAGGCCTTATGTCCTGTATGTCCAACAAGTCTCCAGGTTGCTTACAACATCCTTACATCCTTTAGATGGTTGAACTGAAGCTCAATCCCTGGCTATGTATCTGGCTCATGTAGGTCTAAATTCCCACCCAGTCTATGTCCTATTGTGTGCTGTACCAATGACCCCCACCAATCTACTATCTAGCCTCTCAGACAACTCATTTTTCCTCCTCTTCAAAAGTTCCTACTAAGACAGATTTCAATCCCCTACCTAACTCTAAATATCAGAGCTAGGGTTTGGCTTATTCCCATCCTCCCCTTCAAAGCACAAAGTAGACTCAGAATGTTGGGCCAAAAAGATGCTATTTCAAGTGTGATCACCCATCGCCAAGCTGGTTTTCATTTCCAGATGACCTTGGACTACACTTTTCATTTTGGCTCTAAGAGTCTACATCAGTATTCAGACAATCAACCTGGTGCAATAAAAGATTTCTCCTCCAAAATGCAGAAGAGGTGAACTGTCATCTAATATTAGAATTGGAAATTTTCTTTTTAATCAAGGAATCTGCAGCTAACATGTGTGAACAAGCCCATCTGAAATTTTATACAGATCTGTATTTGATTTAGGATAGGGAATGGGGGTTGTTTATTTTTGTTTTTGTTTTGGCAGAGTCAGCTATGTTCAGGTCTAATTTTTGGTTCTACACTCTGAGATCACTACTTGGGGGACCATCTGAGGCACTAGGGATCAAACACAGGTTCACCTTGTGCAAGGTCAGTGCCTTAACCACACTATAATCTCTCTATCCTTGTTTTTGTTTTTCAAAGGAGAGAGTCAGGCTCTGGGAAGCATATGGGATGCTGGGATTCGAACCACTAGCCTGCATGCAAGGCAAACGCCCTACCTCCATTCTATTTCTCCAGACCCCCTACTCCCAATTTTTGAATAAACAAATTAAGTTAGAATATCAAGGTATTTCCAAGGTCCTCCATAACCAAGAAACACAGTACGAACATAAGAAAAAGTCAACTCTAGCAACCTGTGGAATGTCTCAGAAACACTTTGACTTTGGAATATTCAGTCCTTAGTACCAAGAGCTAAAATTACTGTCAAAACAAAAGGAAGAACAGGACTCTTTCCCCAACTTCATGGACTCTCTCATGTGGCAACTAAAACTTCTTAAAACTCTGTAAGCTCCAGCTGCTCAGATAAAATGCTTTCTTCCAGAAGCCTTTATTTTACACATAACATCCTATGAAAAAAAAAATCAGAAAATGATGGGCAACTTAATTGCCTGACACCTGTATGAGGCCCAAGTTGCTAAGAAACATGTATTCATAATATGACTTCTAATAAAAGAGAGATGTTTGGTCTTTATCCCAGTTCCTGGCACTAAACTCTTAACACCCTTGGAATTTCCAAAGTGAAAAAAGGTAACGAGTGTCCTATGTCGGCAAGATCCTTTCAACTACACCTGAACTTCTGTTAATGAGGAGACTTTTCAAAAATTCAAAGATAACTGAACAGGGATTGTCAACTCCCCCTGTGACTAAAGGTTAAGAATGTTCTATAGCATAGGTACTATAGCATGCCATTCTCTAGGGATGGAAAAAGTCATGGTAAACTTGACTTTGGAGACTGAATTTTCAGCTGCCAAAGATGTTATCAATTGCACCTACAGAGCAAAGCTAAAAAAGAAAACCCCCAAAGTCCAGGATTCACAGAGCTTTGGGGCTGGTGTACAAGAATGTGTCTCCACATCATGGATGATGCACCGAAAACTACAAAGATATAAACTACAAAGAAGATCCTTGGCACAGAATTCTTCTTGACCTCATTTCTGGCTGTTACTTGAACCTGAAGTTGACAGTCCAGTAGGGAGTACCTTAGCTGTGAATTCCAGGAAGCCTTAAATCCAAGTTAAGTTCAGAGAGGCCTGACAGAGTCCACATAAAGCTCAGAAGCAAATCAGGCCCTACTCCATCCAGAGATAACTCAGAGGCAGGTAAATCCCCTTCACTATTAAAACAAAGTGAATAGAGATATCACTAGAGCTAACAGTCTTTATGCTGACAGCTCCCTAGCAATAAGTTTTGGTCAAATTCAAAATATTTGTGGTGGGGGGAGTGTTAGAGAGGCCCCATACAGAAACAATGATATATTGTCCAGTGGTGGAATGATTGCTTGCATTATATATTTGAAGCTCTGGGTTGGATACCCAGTACTAAAAGGAAGAAAACAAAAAAACATATAAATTTAACTTTGCAAAGCAGATGGGGCAATTTCTCCCTTTGACTTCAAAGCACTCCATTTTGAGGTTGCCATAAATGTCTTTAAAGATACAGACATTTCCTTTAATTTTCATTTTCTTCTCTTCCGAGAGAACCTCATGTTCTCTCTTGGAGATGTTTTTTATTTCATAAAAATTTTTTTTCTCCTTCACTATCATTTTGAGGTTTCTTTCTGCAGAGAGACAAATCTAGGAACCTGGTTGGAGGTTAAGGCAGACATCTATTTCACCACCAGAGCACCTCATTTTAACCTCACAAAACCAAAGCTCCCCTGGAAATCTGGTTACCCATCACAGAACTGACATCTGAAATTCAGAGAGATAAGGACAGTCTTGTGAAAAGCATTCTTTGATCTATGGGATTTGCTATCACCTACAGGTAAACTTAGTTAAGTTGTCGTATAAGCAAACATTAGAGACTCCAGCCTGTTCTCCACATATAAAATGATTATAAAATAAAATGACATATAAAATGACTTCTGAGTATCCTTGGTCTTTGCTTTCTTTCCTTTTAATACTAAGAAGTATTTCGTGCTTGAATATTTTATGGTCAACCAGCAATCAGCTGTAGAATGGGAAAGAACAATTCTCAAATCCTCTGGAGAAAGCTCTCTGAAGGCTGACATGGGAAATTGCACAGGCAAAGATGACCAGGCCCCAAACTTTCCCAAAGCCAACAACTTCATTGCCTGTGATTTTTTTTCACTAAAGGCAACAGCACAGGGGAGTGGCACTTTGCCAAGGATCTGGGGGTAAAGGACTAAGATTGAAATCCAAGCTCTGTAACCTAGTATAAAGTATAAAGCATAAAGGAAAATATGTGCAAATGTGCACCAACAGACAAATACAATATTGCCCTTTACCTTTCATTCTAAGCAGATAAAACTGACAGTGGCTAGAAGTGCAAGAGAGAGCTTAAAAGGATGAAATGCAGGGTTTGCATGCCTCAGACACCAAGCTAACTTCTGACTTGCATAGTTCCTTAGCACTGCCAGGAGCAGTTCTGGACCCCCCCAGCATACCAGGCTGTTCAGCAGCACTGCAGACCCAGATGGTCATGGTGAGTATCCCCAGGAATGGTCCCCACGCCTCCTATCGAGATTACTGAGAAGCAGCTGTGACTCCCACTTACCACCAAAAAACGAAAACAAACAAAAAAGCACAAAACAAAAATAAGTGGAAAGAACCTAACAGTCTACCAACAGCAAAAGGGGTCAATTATGACATATTAACAGTATCACTATGAACTGACTTAAGGGAGTGGAGTGATAGCACAGGGATAGGG
>PVKC010045026.1:0-11498 GCA_004027635.1 Crocidura indochinensis | reverse complement strand
CTTTTTTTTTTTTTTTTTTTTTTTTTTTTGGTTTTTAGGCCACAACCGTTTGGCACTCAGGGGTTACTCCTGGCTATGCACTCAGAAATCGCTCCTGACTTGGGGGGACCCTATGGGACAACGGGGAATTGAACCGTGGTCCGTCCTACACTAGCGCTTGCAAAGCAGACACCTTACCTCTAGCGCCACCTTCCCAGCCCCTTGTTCTTTTTTCTTTTCTTTTCTTTTTTTTTTTTTTTTTTTTGCCTTAATAAAAAATTCTTAAAAGCGTCTAGCCTGTATCATCACATTAATACTGAGGGATGAATGTTTTCTTTGTAAGATTTGGAACAAGAAAAATATGTTTGGTCAGGACTACTTTAGCATATAAGACATTGTCATAAAGCAAAGAAAATAAATAAATAAACTCAGGTTTAGGGCCGGATCAATAGCACAGTGAGAAGGGTGTTTGCCTTGCATGTGACTGACCTGGAGTCAACCCTCGGAATCCCATATGGTTCCCCAAGCCTGCCAAGAGTAATTTCTGAGCACAAAACAGAAATAACCCTTGCATACCATCAGCTGTGGTCCAACAAACAAAAAACAAACCAAACTCGGGTTTAGAAAAGAAGAAGTCAATCATTTGTAGTCTCAGAAAACTAGATAAATGGATGCAACAAATCCTAAGGACTAGTAAGTAAAAATTGCAAGGTCAAAAGATACAAAATAGATACCAGGCCAATATCTTAAAAATCAGTTGCTTTACTATACAGCAGAGATCACAAGCAGGGAAATAAACATTTAACAATAATACTGGGGGCTGGAGAGATAGCATGGAGATAGGGCATTTACCTTGCATGCAGAAGGTCGGTGATTCGAATCCCGGCATCCCATATGGTCCCCCGAGCCTACCAGCAGTGATTTCTGAGCATAGAGCCAGGAGTAATTCTGAGAGCTGCTGGGTGTGTCCCCCTCAAAAAAAAAACAATAAAAACTTAAAACCCAAAATATTTGGTGATGAGTGTAACAAAGTTGTGCAAAACTCTGAATGCTGAACACTACAAAATTTTATGAGAAGTAAAACAAGTTATCTAAATAAAGAACTACTGTATAGAAACAGATCCACAGATCTTTTCCAAAATGGCTTTGGAATAGAAAATATGCACCCCACCCTCCCCCCAAAAACCCCACAACCATTTGAGTTTATCTTCATTCTTATTTTTAGAAAGCTCTTAGATCAAAGTGTAAAAGCTAAGACATAGGAATTGGAAAGAGTACAGTGGATAGGGCGCTTGCCTTGCATGCAACTGACCTAGGTTTGATCCACAAATGTTTCTTTTAACCTACTAGGACTGGTTCCTCAGTTCAGAGCAAGGAGTAAACTAGGGATATCCCCTAAACAAAAGGAAAAAAATAACAATAAAAGCAAAGACACAAAGAAAAAATCAGACAATAATATTTTCACAAGGTTGAGGTCCTTTTTAGAAAGGACCTCCCAATAAAAGCATAATGTGGAACCGAATAAATGAAAATTGCTTACCAAAATTCATGGTTAAGGAAACAAGACAAATCACAGACTGATAAAATATATTTTCATAGGGGTCACAGTCCTGATTCAATCAAGGTACAAACACTTCTATTGACTACTTTGGTTAATAAAAGGGGAGGAGGGCCCCAGTCAGGTATGTCTGGGCCACATACATGCCAAATGCCCTGTATTATGAAGATATAATCTTGATCCCTCCAATGCGGAGCCCTTTTTGACACATACAAATGTTTGGAGGTGAACTGAGAGGTTTCCTTAGTATGTGGGCCAAGTCTGAGCCCAAGGGTGTTATTTCTAGCATCTTTATTTAAGCTCTGGCCTGTGGATGGGTGCCTGCCCACAGCCATTAAAAAAATTGACTAATACTGATTTCTAGCCCCTGTCAGTCCAGTGTAGGATACACCTCATGTCAATGTACTACAATTTCCACAGCCTTCAGGTTTTACAGACTGAGGTCTAGAGTTATTTGTAGATGCAAAGAAAAAATTCTCAAATATGTGCTTCAAAATTATTCTTGGTTATTTCTAGGCAGTCTATTTAACAGATTGTGGAAGAAAACATCACTTAACAGATTGTGGAAGAAAACATCACAATATCATCTATTATATACATTTTGTTTTTTAATTTTTATTGAAACCATTATGAATTACAAAGTCCTTCAGAGTGGGTTTTCAGGCATACAATGACAGTGAATTAGGACCATTCCCACCACCAGTGCTGACCTCCCTCCACCAAAGTTTCCAGCATGGATCTTATATTACCACCCTTAGCCCCTAGACCGTCAGTGTAACAGGCCTATTTTAAGTTTAGATCGTTATAGTTTGGGACTTTTGATTCTATTGTTGTTGACTTTGGCTTGGATATTTAGTTTTTTTCCTTCTACCAATGTACCTGAGACCACTTGTCCCCTAGCCCTCAATTTCTTTTTTTTTTACTTCTCAATTTTATAGAAAAGGCAAAAAATATGAGGTAAAACAAAGTAATTCATGACCCAAGGTTTTATGAAAAAAGGTGGGAGCCCTTATCTAGAAAATAAAAACTAAATTTAAAAAAATGAGGAGTGGCAAGGTTTTTATTGTTTGTTTTGTTTTGTTTTGCATAAGTGCAGCAAATGTTGGGGAGATTAGAAAGGAAATACCCTTGTCCTAAAAATCAGGGTATCTCTACCCATGAAGTATCATGTCATAAGACCAACTTCGGGCATACTAATTGTTCAATCCTAGATCTCTCCTCACGGTCCCAGGAAAAGTTTCCCTCAATCACATTTGTTGCAGTCTTCTGTAATTATACATCTTGGTTTTTGCACAGATCCCATTTCAAAGCCTGAGTGTCATGGCATATCTTCTAATTTCATCTCACTGTTAGATGGCAAGGCCGGGAAACTTGCCCTGAGTTGTTGTTGTTTTCTAGTTATCAGAGTGTCAAATGAGCCCACCCTGGAGCAAGTAAATGCCAGGGTGACATTAGGGTCTTCCATGTGGAAGTTTGATTTCTGGTGCTGGTGCAGAAAATTGTGCTGGTTCCAAGGATGGAATCCAAGTTTGGACAGTTGTACAAACAACTGAGGCCTAACTCAAGTCACTATAACAAATGTTAAGGGTGAAAGGTGCCCCTGCACCATAACATTTATGAGTTCTTATCCCTATTATATAAGTTCTTTCTATACATAAGATTTCCCAATTTTAATGTGCCTATGCAAAAAGAAACAATGACGCATAATACTACTGGTGCATATAGGGGTAAAAATAACTAGGTAGGCAATCCCTATAACCTAATTTTAACCTGAACTCAGATCCCAAGAGAAACTTATCTAATAGAATTTCCTACTAAACAGGTCCAAGAAAGGGATGGGGAGAGCTGTCTCTACACAAGAAAATACATGCAAAAATATAACTATTAAGGAAATACATCTAAAGAAATATACAAAGAAAATATATATCCCATTTAAGTCTTTTGAAATTATCTTGTGGGGGATAAAATCCAGAGCACAGTTTCAACCCTCAATGTGGTCTTGTGGAGTTTGAAAAATGGTTTGCAGAAGTCAGGGATCAGGCAGTGTCCTCAAGCTGAAGGTCTTTCAAGAACTGATTCCAGTAAAGAACAATAGTCCACAGTAAATTTTGGTGAAAGAAAAGGAGCTACATAGAATGAATCAGCAGGAGTAGTGGCGGCAGCTTCTTCCTGGGCCAAGGCAAGGCAGGTTGGGAGGCTATTCTTTCACTTTGGGAGCCATCTAGCAACTGAGTGGGGGTGGGGTGAAGGTTCCAGTTTCTGAGGAGTAAAGGTAAAATATGGAGAAATAATAAATTGAGGTGAGAGGGTAAGAGAACAGAAGAAGATTTGGGCAGAGGGGAAAAGGAAGAATATGTAACAAGGATAACAACATTATATTACCTAAATTGTCTCAGTTTTTAACAAGAAGATACTGATTCTTGATTTTTTTTGAAAATTTAAAAATATTATGAAAGATCTGTGGTTTGATAGTTGAGTTTTTGGCATATAATATTTCAACACCAATCCCACCATCAGTGTCAACTCCCATTACCAGTACCCCCATATGTCACTTCTCACCACCTCTTCCATCTCCTTGGCAGGCACATTGCAAAGTTTGATGGCTACAGTTAGATCTCCAGCTTTCAGTGATTTTGAGTCTGTGCTTTGGATGTAGTTATATGCCACACTTCCACATCACCAGTATAATCAAAGTCTGACCTCTGTTTCCCCATTACTTACCTTTTGCACCTTCTTTGCTGCCTTGATTTCTTTTTTTTTTTTTTTGGTTTTTGGGCCACACCCAGTGACAGTGACGCTCAGGGGTTGCTCCTGGCTATGCGCTCAGAAGTCACTCTTGGCAGGCACGGGGGACCATATGGGAACCGGGGGAGCGAACCGTGGTCCGTCCTTAGGCTAGCGCAGACAAGGCAGCAGGCACCTTACCTCCTGCACCACCTCCCGGCTCCCACCTTGATTTCTTTTATTCTATATCCTTCTATTCCCTAAATTCTGTGGTCAAGGGTGACATAGGTATCCCTTTTTAATCCAGTTATTTTATATACCACAAATAAATATGTATATGCCTTTCTTCTGGTTAATCAGCATGGTTATCTTCTTGTTCCAAGCAGGTTGCAGCAAATTTCATGATTTCACCATTCTTTGTAGCCAGTTCATTGCGTATATGTGCCACATCTTCATGATCCATTGCCTCTAAATGATATTTATAATCTATATTTAACATTTACCCCACGGTTTTCAAGTTGAGAACTATTATTATTCATGGCATAATAATAGTAATAAGAATGGGCCACTTTCTTGGCCACACCCAGAAGTGCTCAGAGGTTACTCCTGGCTTTTCACTCAGAAATTACTCCTAGAAGGTTCAGAGGACCATATGGGATACTGGAATCAAATCTGGGTCATCTGTGTTCAAGGCAAAATCCTACCTGCTGTCCTATAACTCTAACCCCAAGAATTGACCACTTTAGTGGTCAATATTTCAGTGGTAACTTCAGTGGTAATATTTCAAAGTCACTTGCAAACAATTTGTTATAACCAAAGTCAGAGGATCTTGGATGTCACTAAAACCACTTTCTCCTCTTGTGACCTCTGTAATGATGGATTTGCTTGTAGGGACTTGATCATGAACTACTGCAGAAATCCAGATGGTGAAACCCGTCCGTGGTGCTATACCACTGACCCACGAGTTAGATGGGAGTACTGCAACCTGAAAAAATGCCCAGACGCATCAGCAAGTTCTGCAAAACCCCCAAATGTTGCCCAAGTTCCAAGCACTCAAGATACTTCTGAAGATGGTAAGGAGTCCATGGATGACATCTCTCCTTGGATTTCAGAATTACAAGGGATGAAGAGTTTAGGAAGACAGAGATTGCTTGCTACAAGGAATAGGAGTCTGTGTTGGATGAAGCCTCAGTGACTAGTTTGAGAAGCCAGAGCTACTAATGAAATAATATGAGTGGTGTTTTTCTTTATAATCTGAAAGCCCATAGTTATGTGTGATGGATAAAATCAGGGCATGAGGGGCAAGATAAATAGTACAGTGAGTAGGACACTCACCTTGCACATAGCCAACCCAAGTTTGAACCCCAGCATTCCATATCTTCAGAGAACCACCAGATGTGATTCCTGAGTGCAGAGACAGGAGTTGCCTCTGAGCATTATCCTCTGTTGCCCCCACCAAAATAAATTGGAGCATGAGTAGCATGACAAGGTGGCAATGACTTATCTTAATCTTTCAAGAAAAATAGATTTGTATCTACTCCATGGAGAAATAGAAAAAATTTATTTGGGCTGAAATCTACTGGATTAGTAGTGCTGGTTGAAGAATTAGGTTGGAGAAAAAGTTTTAGAGCACAGAAAATTGGCAATGTAGTGCTGGTAAAGTTTTAGGAAAGTTAGGAGACCTGGGTAGGAGGATATTGTGATTCAAAGAGTGAGGGGCTCCACAATTCCACTTCTCCCACTCCTTTGGCCCTTGATATGTATCTCTGTGTGCTTAGCATCTGCTGCTGGGCTGGACAGGCAACAGGTCAAGTGCTACAGCCAGGTGAGGAACTCAGGGAAGATTCTCATTGACCTCCAAAGCATAGTCTGGTTTTCAGTCTGATCACTGAGAGCTTTCCTGTCACAAGTTGAAAAAGGCAAACCTAGGTTGAAGTCATGATTCCTCTCACAGGAGATGGGTTTAGTCACCTCATTGTGGGAGAGGCACCACTCATGTACCCTTTCAACAAGGGAAAGCTCATCTCTACCATATATTTTGGCCAGACATTGGGATGTGTGCCACATTTGGCTATCACTAGTATCATAAGACTTGAGATACTCATCTGTGGGTCTTCCACGAGCACATCCATCTCTGGAGCATGACCCCACCAGAGGCAGTCTGTGGTCCAGATTTGGGAGCATGGATGCTCAAAACAGTGGCTTTCTTGGCAGAGAAGTCAGAAAGCCCAACTCTTACCATTAGGATTTTCCAAGTGGACCCAGAGCATTGGATGTCCATATCTGACAAATATTAGGTGCTCTGGAAAGGTCCCAGGCAAACCCTTTTCCCAAAGTTTGATATGATGGCTCCCAAGTCATCTCTTTATTTATGCCTCCCCATGGAGGCAGAACTCACAGCATAGCCTTTGCCAAAAGAGCTTTTTGTATAATGTCTGCTTTCATCTGCCCACCTTTTACATGCCCTCAATGACAGAGTGGGGCTCAGGAAGGATCAAGCATTTCATTGTAGTATCTTCCTGAATAGGTGCTCTATTAACACTCAGCTTGTTATACTCTGATATTCTTCATATCCCAGCCACCATTCTTTTTTTTTTTTTTTTGGGTCACACCCGGCAGCGCTCAGGGGTTACTCCTGGCTCCATGCTCAGAAATTGCTCCTGGCAGGCACGGGGGACCATATGGGGCACCGGGATTCAAACCGATGACCTTTTGCATGAAAGGCAAACGCCTTACCTCCATGCTATCTCCCGGGCCCCCAAGCCACCATTCTTACTTCACCATCTCTCTATATGTGTGGTTATTTCCAAGTGCATTGGTCTTCCCAGGGGATTGTTAAATAGGGATGTGTTCATAGTCACGGTGGTCAGTACCAGGATAGGTGAGGACTCCCCGCCCCCACCAACACTACAGCATTTATTCCTATTATCCTACTATGGGTCATGTATTCTAACTACCTGTCTTGTTCCTGGCAGACTGCATCATTGGAAATGGGAAAAACTACCGGGGAAAGAAAGCCACCACTGGAACAGGCACCGCATGCCAGCCATGGGCTTCCCAGGAGCCTCATAAACACAACAGTTTCAAACCAGAAACAAACCCACGGGCTGGTTTGGAAGAAAATGTAAGCCACTTTCTTTTGGACACTATCCTGCTCTTTTCTCCCCTATTTTGACATTACTTTACAGAAATTAAGCCTGTATTGTGTTGGGTGTGAAGTGGGGAAGAGAAGACTAAGCTATTTCAGGACTAAGACCATCCACAGTTGGCATCAATGCTGAAATCATTCTCACCCCTCTGTTTTTTCCTCTGGTAACCTTTCCTGCCTTAATTTTTTGAGATGGTTTTACTAGTTTCTTGTGCATGTCCTTCTAGATTTGGTTGATCAGAGATAAACCTTCATGACTTAATTGGATTTTTCTAGAACAAAATGTCCCTGCTCCATCAGGATTCTACACAGTGGGGTTCAAGGCCCTCACACACTCTCTGGAGTGGCTTTCTTTGTGAGGATATGTTGAAAAGTATATTACCTGTCTTTTGTGGCTGCACTCCTGTGGTGCCCATGGTCTAGAGGTAGAAACACTCTCATCAATAGCCTGGTAACTGGCATCAGGGCCTCCACATTGGCAGAGGTTAGCCAAGCAGAAGAAGAGTTTATCTACCCATTCCTCCATTTCAGGGTCTCTAAGAACTTTCCTGGTATGCACCAATAGATATAATATCTACCAAACATTCCTTGATTTTCACCTCCTGCCAGGAAGTGACTTCCTAATTAGAACTAAGGAGACCTGTAAAGGGGAGCTGTGATGAATTGGAGAATCTCCTCCACATTGCTCCCAGTATGGAGGTTGACCCCCTTTCCTCTTCCCTCACATGTCTATCCTTTTTTTAGTACTGCCGGAATCCTGATGGGGATGTCAATGGACCTTGGTGCTACACGATGAATCCACGGAAACTTTTTGACTACTGTGACATCCCCCAGTGTGGTGAGTACTAGGAAGGGGCTTCTATGCCCATGGCCCCTCTTTAGAGGAATCCTAGGATGGTGTAGAATGGATGCTCTCTTAGGAGATGTGCTCTGAGTTCTGCTTCCTCATGGGTTTCTGAATCTATCCTGCTGGTGGCCCCTTTTGGATATGGCCTTCGACAGTCCCCCCTATTCCTTAAAGAAAGAAAATACAAAATCTCTGCAAACTCTCAAAGGGGGAAGGTTAGCTAAACTATGCTCTTTCAGAGGGACACTGACCTTGCCAGTTGGCATGAGAAACTGAGTTGCCCAGATAGGAGACTTTCCTTTCAATGCTGAGAAGCAAGAAAGGAGACGTGAATAACAAAAACAAATATTCATTATATCTCCACTGTGAACTAACCGGTGGTCCCCTAAGAACTCCAGGAGATGCCCCACACAGCTTTACCTTCCAAATTGCCTTTATCTTTTTTTTTCTTTTTTTTTTCCTTGGTTTTTGGGCCAAACCCAGTGACGCTCAGGGATTACTCCTGGCTATGTGCTCAGGAGTCGCTCCTGGCTTTGGGGACCATATGGGAAACCGGGGGATTGAACCTCAGTCCGTCCTAGACTAGTGCAGGAAAGGCAGGCACCTTACCTCCAGTGCCACCGCCCGGCTCCGCCTTTATCTTAAGCACAGTAGGCTGCCTTTCTCATTTCTCTGAGATATCTCTAGGGAAAAACTGCTTGCCTCAGTGCTCGCCATATTTTCTCTAAGATATTTAGGATAAAAAATTCATGGACAATGTGGGACATAATGTTAGTCACTGTAACTTGAGTACTGTTTGATTTTCTGGTAATCTGACTTTGCAAACAGAACCTGTCAGTCTTACTTCAATATTACCTTCAAAGATGGAAGGAATCCTGCTTATTTGAAATACTATTCTCCTATATTGATTTATATTAGATTAAAAATTTATTATTTGATGCCTCATTTTAGTTCCACCAATATATTCAGTACAAATCATGTATAAGTAAAATTAGATAGAAACTTTAAATTTTGATCTGAATGATAATACCAAAGTGCTATGTAAGAAAAGGCCGAGTTGTCTTTTCTTAGAATATTCATACAGTATTGAGAAATTGAGAAACACCTTCATTGAGAATCACCCAGCAGTACAAGTTCAACTCGTTGTTCAAAAATATAATTTTATGACATGACTTTTTCCTTGGGTGGGTGGGCGAGACATCTACATGTTGATTCTCAGAATAGAATAAATCTCTGAATTACAGGGATTCTGGAAGGGAAAGAAAATTCCAGAAAGGGTAAGAACAAGTAGTGAGGGAGATAATAGTAAAGAACTTCCCCACTCTTGCGAAAGAGGTTTCTCTACAAATCCATGAGGCAAAAAGAGTGCTAAACAAAATGGACCATAAAAGAACAACACCAAGACATTTGGTAATTCAAATGGCAAAAATCAAAGAGAGAGATTGACTCTTTAAAGAAGTAAGGGAGAAAAAAATCTCAAGTAAAAAGGAAAACTTAAGGGGCCCAGGAGATAGCATGGAGGTAAGGCATTTGCCTTTCATGCAAAATGTCATGGGTTCGAATCCTGGTGCCCCATATGGTCCTCCGTGCCTGCCAGGAGCAATTTCTGAGCATGGAGCCAGGAGTAACCCTGAGCACTGCCGGGTGTGACCCAAAAATGAAAAAAAAAAAAAAGGAAAACATAAGAATCAAACCAGATCTTCCATTTGAAACAATTCACACAAGAAAAAATGGAATGAAATATTTAAACTACTGAATGAAAGAAACTTTCAACCTAGAGTCCACTAACCTGCAAAACTCTCATTTATATGGGAGGGAGGGTTAAAAAACATTTTCAGACAGAAAAAGAACTCGCAATATTTGCACAAACCAAATTGACCCTGAATGAGCTACTAAAGAGCAATTACACAAACCAAACCCCCAAACCAACGACAACAACAACTCTACATGATATATTGCCACAACAACCCATTTTGTCAGTGGTTTCCTTGTTTGTCGATGGATTGAACTCTTCCATCAAGAATGGATATGGGGGGCCTGAGAGATAGCACAGCAGTAAGATATTTGACTTGCATGCAGAAGGATGGTGGTTCAAATCCCCGCATCCCATATGGTCCACTGAGCCTGCCAAGGGTGATTTCTGAGTGTAGAGCCAGGAGAAACCCCTGAGCACTGCTGGGTGTGACCCAAAAGCCAAAATAAAATAAAATAAAAAAGAATGGATATGACTGTTCGGTTTGAGCAGGTATCCAATCAACTGATCTTCATAGATATCTATAATAATGTTCTAATGCTCTTATCCAGAGAAGTGGGTGCAGAATGTGTTTGAAGGCCATGGACTCCCACTGCAGTGCTCACTATAAGTAGTTTTGGTGTCTTGATTTCACTATGTATAGGATAGCTCCTTGGTATTTTTGTCCACAGTGGTACTTGGAAATATAGGTTGGAGATATATAATAATAATATATATATATTAGACTTAGAAGACAGGAATCTTTATGATAATGTCACAATAAAAATTCTAATCTATTTATTTTCTACTTGATTATGCCTGGTAATATAATCTAATGTTTATGTCCACAGATAGCAATGGAATGTATAGCTGCATATCATGAACTTCTGTTACAGAGCTCATTTATTGAATATGTTATTGTAATATGTTTTCAATTATAGATAGCTTACCATTATATCATAATACTCATAATTTTAGATTGCTTTTAGGAAAGGAAACCGGATGTTCAAGACCCACTAGACAATATTTCTAGGTATATACTCCTCTTATATTGCTCATTACCATATCACTTAATTTTCTAGACTTGAAAATTACTATTGTTTATAAGAATGCTCTATACACAATTTAACCCATGAAGCCTATATGTGTATGCATAAGTGTATGTGTTGGCCATCTCAGTGTCTGTCTAAAGTTTGTCTATAATATATAATGCCTATATTGTATATTGTCCTTCCACCTGTCATATATAACCCTCTTTCCCCCCTTTGTTTGCCACCTTACAAATTCTTTTCTAGCCATTCACTCTCCTATTTCCCATCTGTTATTTCCCCATTTACCCTTATTTCTTAATTCTTCATGAAGCAGAACATTCCCCCACCCAACCAGTCAACAGTTGGAGCCAATCAGTTCCCAAAGTGAAAAGATAGATTCTCAGCCTGAGAAGAAGTTGATATGTTACTGCTACTGATTTGCTCTCAGCAGTTCCTTTCCCCCACCTCCCTTCACTGTG
>PVKC010045025.1:0-11487 GCA_004027635.1 Crocidura indochinensis | reverse complement strand
AAACTCGCACCCCTACTGGGCAGTCTCTCTACCTGGCGCCATAGAAGTTCCCTTTTTTCCTCCAAGCTAAATATGCATAGCTAGTTTCATGTTTTTACCCAAAACACAAAACATTTTCCTCTCTACCTGATAATTGCAAAATTACTCATAAATATTTCTCACTCCCCCATTAGCTATCTGCCTTTTCCTACTTCCTGAGTTTCATTTCTTTTGTTTCTACCCGATATTAGATGAACCCCAAAATCAGAAATTCCTTCCCATCTCTGGACCTCTTAAGATGCAAATTTCAGCTAGCATCCTTTGTCCTTCCTCGACTCTAGCTTCTCTGTTCATATGCTAATCTTAGTTTCAATTTCAGGAGTCAACCCCCCTTTCTTTCTGGCTTGCCTTACATTCCAAAGTTTACCTTAAAAACGCTCCCTGAATTTAATAAAGTTGCCCTCGCTTCATTTCATGTGCGTGGACTCCATGCAAAGGCGTGGTCTCTCATTTCTACACTAATATTTTCTGTTAGCAAATATTTCCTCTGTCCCGCTTTCTCCCACGAGTTACAAGGTCTCGTGAACGAAAAATAATTTATGTTACAGGCATTAGCAGTCTGTAACAGTAGGGTAGATATGTTTAGTAGATGAGGATGGAATGAACTTGAAACTCTAATGCTGCTGTGGTTACAATTATACATTTGAAAAAGGGTAAACCTCAACTCATAAAACTTACAAAGTGCTATAGGCCAATGTTATCAATAAAAATAAAAATTAAATAAGTAACATCATTTATAAACACCAATAAATAAAATAATACCTACTAAATTTCCAAAATAAGATTCTGGAATTCAACACTTTCACCTCACTTTAATTGAATCCAAATTTCAGGTTGACTCTTCACTTTGAGTTTATATAAGCATGCATATCATACTCATGGGCATTAAGTTTGTAAACTTCTTAATTAGTAGTCTCCCTTTGTTCTCACCACCATTATTACTTCCTAGCATTTGGACAGAAGGCCTGAGGATCCTAAAGGATCCACTCTCCAGTTCCTATAGTCCAACAGTTTAACAATTAGAAAAAATAATGGTAACCCTGGTATCAAGTGATGGTATTGAAAAAGGATAAAAAGACTTATCACTCAGTAAAATGGGAGCTGAAGAAAAAATTTATCCATTCAAGGAAAAGGTGCAAATAAATAAATAAAAACAAAGAAAATATGCAAGCTGGCTATCAAAAATATATAAAAGTTTTGTTCTTCACTTTGAAATGTATCATCTATGTGTCAAATTTTATTTAGATGTAAATGAACTTGCAGGTGATTCTTGTAAACTTAGCTAAGAATGTCACCATTAATTTAGGTGAACAATTCAAGTACATGCCTAGCATTCTTAACATTAATATCTTCTGCTCCATACAATAAAGTATTGCACCAAATGACACACAAGTAAACAAACTCTAATACAGAAGAGCTATAAAGGAAACTAAGGAAGATACTAAAATAAAGTACCATAAACCCATAAATTTTGCCATATATTAGATGGCCAATAGGAACAGAAAAAAGATGACATTTATAATAAGAGCAGAGGATTAAGAGAACGAAGAAATGTGAGATATGACACCATATGCATGAAGTAAGATTAGAGGAAACCTAGTCTTGATTTCAGAGCTGAATTTCTTGCCCCTTTATAAAAGATTAATTGATTGTATATCTGGGGAGCATTCTCTGAATACTCTAGTCTATTCCACTGATCTAAGGGTCTGTCTTTATTCCAATATCATGCTGTTTTAACAACTATTGCTTTGAAATACAATTTAAAGTTGGGAAAAGTGATGCCTCCCATATTCCTTTTCCCAAGGGTTGCTCTAGCTATTCTTGAGTGTTTATTGTTCCAGATGAATTTCAGGAGTATTTGATCCACTTCTTTGAAGAATGTTATGGGTATCGTTAGAGGTGTTGCATTAAAATTGTACAATGCCTTGGGGAGTATTGCCATTTTAATTTGATGTTAATTCTCCCAATCCATAGCAGGGTATGTGCCTCCATTTCCATTTTATTTTCTATTTATGTATTTATTTTCTATTTATTTCTATTTTATTTCTTGAAGCAGGGTTTTGTAGTTGTCTTTGTATAAGTCCTTCACATCTTTAGTTAAGTTGACTCCAGATATTTAACTTCATGTGGCACTAATATAAGTGAGATTATTATTTTGATATCCGTTTATTCTCTATCATTATTGGTGTATAAAAGACCGTTGATTTTTTTGCATGTTAATTTTGTATCTTGCTAGTTTGCTATATGAATCTATAGTTTCTAGAAGTATTTTGGTAGAGTCTATTGAATTTTCTAAACATAGTGTCATGTCATCTGCAAACAGTGAGAGATTGACTTCTTCCTTTCCTATCTGGATGCCCTTGATATCTTTTTCTTGCCTAATCATTATGGCAAGAAATTCCAACACTATGTTCAATAGGATTGGTGAGAGAGGGCAGCCTTGTCTTGTACCGGATTTTAGAGGAAAAGCTTTTAGTTTCTCTCCATTGAGAATAATATTTGCCATTGGCTTGTGGAAGATTGCCTCTACTATATTGAGAAAAGTTCCTTCTATTCCCATCTTGATGAGAGGTTTTTTTTTTATCAAGAATGGTAAAGGCTTTCTTATCAAATGCTTTCTCTGCACCTATTTATATGATCATATGCTTTTTAATTTTCTTTTTGTTGAGATGGTGTATTATGTTGATTGATTTACGGATGTTAAACCATTCTTGCATTCCTGGGATGAAACCAACTTGGTCATGGTGAATGACCTTCTTGGTGAGGCATTGGATCCTGTTTGCCAGAATTTTGTTGAGGATTTTTGCATCTGTGTTCATCAGGGATATTGGTCTGTAGTTTTCCTTTTTTGCAGCATCTCTGTCTGGTTTTGGTATCAAGGTGATGTTAGCTTTGTAAAAACTATTTGGGAGTGTTACTCATTCTTGGATTTTATGAAAGAGCCTGAAGAGGATTGGTAAAGTTTCTGTTGAAAGGTTTGAAAATTCAGTAGTGAATCCATCTGGGCCTGAGCTTTTGTTTTTTGGGAAGTCACTTGATGGCCATTTTAATTTTCTCAGTAGTGATGTGTCTGCTTAACTGTGGAAGATTATAAGAGTCCAAGAATTTATCCATTTCCTCCAGGTTTTCATGTTTCATGGCAGAGTTTCTCAAAGTAGACTCTCATTACCCTTTGAATCTCTGCAGTATCTGTGGTGTTCTCCCCCTTTTCATTCCTAATCTGGTGTATTAGATTTCTCTCTCTCTCTGTTTCTTCTGTTTCTTTGTGAGTTTTGCTAGTGTTTATCAATCTTGTTTATTGTTTTCAAAGAATCAACTTTTGCTTTCGTTAATCTTTCTAATTGTGTTTTGAGGTTTCCATTTCATCGATTTTAGCTCTGAGCTTTGTTATTTCCTTCTGCCTACCTATATTTTTTGTTGGTCATTTTCTAGTCCTAAAAGCTGTGTCATTAAGCTTTTTATATAGGTCCTTCTTCCTTTCTGATGAATGCTTGCAAGGCATTAAATTTTCCTCTTAATACTGCTTTTGTTGTATTCCTTTAATTCTGACAATTTGTGCTTTTATTGTCATTTGTTTCCAGGAATTTTTGATTTCCTTTTTAATTTTATCTCTGACACACTGGTTGTTTAGTAGTGAACTGTTTCATTCCAGGTGTTAAAGTTTTTCTTCTGTGTTTCTTTGTAGTTCACATCTAATTTTAGTGTCTTTTGGTCAGTGAAGATACGTTTGTACAATTTCTATCCTCTTGACTTTATGGAGATAAGTTTCATGAACTAGCATGTAGTCTATCCTGGAGAATGACCCATGTGCATTGGAGAAGAATGTGTATCTAGTTTTCTGGAGATGGCATGAAATATACTAGTCCACTTTCTTCCATTTCTCTTTTCAGAGCTAATATATTCTTGTTGGGTTTCATCCTGGTTGACCTATCAAGGGGTGTCAGGAGAGTGTTAGGATCTCCTACTATTATTGTGCTGGCATTGACATCTTCTTTCAGGCTTGTCAAGAGTTGTATTAAATATTTTGCAGGTCCATCATTGGGTGCATATATGTTTAGAAGTGTGATTTCTTCTTGTTGTACATATCGTTTGATTAATATAAAATGACCATATTCGTCCCTTATAACTTTTCTGAGTTTCTGAGTTTGACATTTGTTTCATCTGATACTAATATGGCCACTCCAGCTTTTATAAGGGTGTTGTTTTCTTGGATGATTTTTCTCCAGCCTTTGATTTCAAGTCTATGCTTGTTTTGATTATTCAGATGTGTTTCTTGTAGGCAGCAAAACATTGGATTCGGCTTTCTGATCCATTTTTCCACTCTGTGTCTCTTAATAGGTGCATTTAGTCCATTGATGTTGAGAGAGATAATTGTCATAGGTTTTAGTGTCATCTTTATGTATAAGTTTGATGTATCTGTTGGTCTTTCTTTCCTTAAAGTAGACCTTTCAGCTTTTCTTTTAGGGCTTGTTTTGAGTCTATAAAGTTTCTGAGCTGTTGTTTATCAGTGAAGTGAAGCCATGCATACTTCCTTCTAGTCTGAAAGTGAGTTTGGCTGGATGTAGTATTCTAGATGAAGCATTCATTTCATTGAGTTTTATCCCTATATTCCACCACTGCCTTCTGGTTTCTTGTGACAGGTCTGCTGTAAATATTAAGAATGCTCCATTGAATGTAATTTCCCTTTTTGATCTTGCTGCTTTCAGTATTCTATCCCTATCTCTGGGATTTGTCATTATGGCTGAAATGTGTCCTGGGGTGCTTTTCTTTGGGTCTCTTTAGCTGGTACTCTTCTGTCATGCAGGATTTGGTTGCATGCAGTTTTTAGCTGAGAGTTTCTCTGTAATGATGTTCCTGACTGTTGATTCTTCCTGGGGATCTCCTTCCTGTGTCTCTGGGACTCAAATGATTCTTACGTTATTTCTATTGAATTTATCAAACATTTCTATTTTGATCTGTTCACAGTCTTTGAGTATTTTTTTTCATTGTCTGATTATTTGCTTTAAGGCTCTTTTCCAATCATTCTGCTGTTTGGCGTTATTATGAATCTCATCTTCCAGCTGTTACTCTACTGGAGATGCTTCCCGTAGAGTTTTTTTTTATTCCCTCTACTGTGTTTTTCAGTCCCATTATTTCAGTTTGGAGTTTTCTGATTTCTATATTTGTGATCTGTTCAGGTCGATCTATGCTTTCTTTGAGTTCTATGAACATCCTCCATGTTTCTATTCTAAACTCCCTATCTGAGAGGTTAATTAGGTGACTGGTATTTTTGGGGTCATTAGAGTTGCCATCTTTATTCTCTATGCATGATGTTGTCCTGCATTGTTTCCCCATTGCCATGCTTGTAGTGTGATTCTTACTCCGTGCTGTGATGGGTTCATGTTATATCTATAAGAAGTGTGTGTGGGGGGGAAGTGTGCGGTTGAGGAGTGAAGCCGAGTCCCAGGTGTCACTTTTTAAAAAGTCTCCTTTAGCCCAAAGACAGGCAAGAATTAGTCCTCTTCCTTGTGGGCGGAGGCACGCCTAGCTGAGGTTAGGCACTTGAGAGTTGATTTTAGTGTGTTCTTTTTTATTGTCGCTAGGGACCAGGAACAATTCCAGTGATTCTTATGTTGTGTGTTGTGTTTATATATTTTTGTAGAATCACATTCTTTGAGGATTTTTTTTATTGTCTGATGCTTTGTTTTAAGGCTCTTCCAATCTCTTGCATGAAGTTATTGTGCTTCTCATCTTCCAGCTTACTGATCTTTTAAATTTTTATTTTATTGAAACTATTGTAATCTACAGAGTCATTCATAGTTGAATTTCAAGTATACAGTGAATCAGGGCCATTCCCACTATCAGTGTCAGCCCCCCTCTATCAATAAACCCAGAGTGCATTCTATATAACCACATTTTGCCTCCTGGTCTGCCAGACCCTTTTAAGTTTAGATTGTTAAAGTTTAGGTCTCTTGATTCTACTGTCGTTGACTTTCAGCTTCCTGATTCTGTCCTCAGCGACTGTTACTCTGTTGAAAAGGCTTTCCAGTGAGGTTTTCATTTTGCCTTCCAAGTTGTTCAGTCCTGTTATTTCAGTCTGAAGTTTTCTCAGTTCTACTTTCATATCCTCTTGATTCTTATTTGGGTTTTTTTCTGTTTATTCCATGCTTTCTTGGAGTTCTTTGAGCATTCTTCAGATTTCTTCTCTGAACTCTTTATCAAAGAAGCTATGTAGATAGTTGGTACTTGTTGGGTCTGCAGAGCCACCATCATCTTTCTCTAAACATGGGAGTGTTCTATGTTGTTTCCCATTGTATAGGATGCTTTTTAATGTATGTTTTGGCTCTGGCATGAGCTCTGGAATACTTTAGTTTTGAGATCTTGACTAAACCCTATTTAGGAAATTTAACTGCTACTCTTTAAACAATAAAACTTTTTAAAAATTGTGTACCTACTGTAATTCATAGATAGGGAACACGATTCCCCCTTTCCTTTTGGATTTATTTTACACCTTCTAATTGTGTAAAATGAAACCAAAGTTAAGCATGACTTTTCTTCAAAACATTCTGTTGTGCAGAATAAGTAAGTGTACAAAAGAACAAGAATATTTACTATAATAATTTCACTAACAAGGAAATAGAAGTTCTAATCTCAATAATGCATGTATCCACTCAGACTTTTTTAAAAAAAATTAATGTAAACGTTGGTGACAATTTTTAATTCACTTACTGAAGACACACGGTGGTTTAGGTGAAAGCCATTCTAGAGCCCAGGTGAAAATAATTACAATAGATAATAGCTGTCTGTGCTGGTGTCCTGGGTATGATGCCTGGATTAAGGGAAGGAAATGTATTATGCTAGCCTTCCCTTATTATGTGGGATGCTTCTGCTTCCTAATCTCCACCCCTTCCCTGATTGCCTTTATTAAATATTTGTCTCAAGCTTCATACTGAGAAGTCCTTTTGAAATCTATTTGCTTAATAATTTAAAACCATTTTTTGTTATCCCTATGAAGAGTGTGGCACTGATTTGCAGTTTCTAGGGTATAGGGAAAAACAGTATTTATGACTCTAAATTCTAAAATAATCTATACCTTTGTCTGATTTATTGTGAAGTGAATACTATTATCTTGTCTACTCAATCAAATTATTTGGGTTTTTTTCACATTTGCTTCATTAAAAGCAGAAAATCTACTTTTTCTAGTTTTACTAAAGTATAAATGACAAAATCATAAGATATTTAAAGTGTATTAAATGACAGACTATGCAAGTTATACATGTTTTCTCAAAACTTAAAGCTTCTTTTTCCAGTAAAACATCTTTTTAAAAACATATAATCAGGGACCAGAGAGATAGCATGGTGGTAGGGCATTTGACTTGCACTCAGCCGATCCAAGATGGACAGCGGCCCGAATCCCGGCATCCCATATGGTCCCCTTTGCCAGCCAGGAACGATTTCTGAGCACAGAGTCAGGAGTAATCCCTGAGCACTGCCGGGTGTGACCCCAAAACAAAAATAATTAAAAAACAACATATAAGCAAAACACACAAGATGATGATGTGACATATATGTATAATCTGTATGTCTACAAATATATGTATATATAGTATAAGGACTCCCTCCATCACATTAATTAACAAATATATCACCACACACATTTCTCTTTTTTATAAAAAAAAAACTATATTCCACTCTTAATAAATTTCATCTGTCAATAAAGTCACATCAAACAACTATAAGCACCAAGTTGTCTATTAAAATACCAAAACTTATTATTATTGCCATTTGAAGTCTGTGTCTTTTAATCAAATTGCCTCTCTTCCTAGCTTCTAGGTACCTCATTTTATTGATTTTGCGGGCTCAACTTTGATTTTCTTTATATTGCAGTATTTGTTTTTCTCTATCATGTTTGATGTTTGTATAGTATATGTATAGATCATAGTAGAACACCCACCAGAACATAATTTCCTTAGTTTCTGACTATCTAATATTCTATTTATACATACTATCTAATAGATAGTTTCTAACTATCTAATATTCTATTTATACATACTATAAATAGATAATATATAATATATTATATTATATATTATTAATATATATTATATATAATTATACATATTATATATAATATATTATATATAATTATATAATAATAAATAGATAATATAATAATAGATAGTTTCTAACTATCTAATATTCTATTTATACATACAAAGAGTCATGTATGGCTTTGTGACTGTTAGGCCAACAACACTCTGCATCTATTAGGTAGTTCCAATAGGCAGTATATACAGCTTTGATGGGCCATTGACTATGAAATCTGGAATCAGGTATTGATACTCAATGGAAACCACACAAACACAAAATCGCTTAATAACACATTTCTCAGAAGTATATTTATCATTAAGCAATGCATGACTATATCACATTTTTTCTGCCAATTTTCCACAGTGGCACAGTTAGGTTATTTCTATACTTTGGAAATATAGTGTACAGTGTACAGTATATTAAGAGTAGAAAAAGTTTTTGAGAGCATGACTTTATTTTTTAATAGACATTCAGGTGTGGGTTATTGAATTATATGGTGGTTCTATTTTTACTTTCTTGAGGAATGGCTATACTGTTTCCTCTCAGTGGCTATACCAATTTATGTTTTAGCCAACAGTGTTCTATTTATCCACATAATTGGCAGCAAATTTACTCATTCTAAATTCTCTGCAAATACTTTTGTAATTAAAATGCCATTTGTCCCTATCTAAAGAAAAAGGAAGACTAATGTTCACAAAAACTGTAGTATGGCCAGTGGGTACAAAATCTTCAGACATGTCTTTTCAAATAGATTCTGCTGTTTGATTTACAGCATGCCTATTTTCTGCCTATTTTACTATGGAGTAAACCCTTTTTCCTTTCATTTTTTTCCCTCAGTAATAGACATCATTTTGGTCACATTATCTCATCATCACTATCACATTAACTACTTTAAGTATATATTTAATGAAGTAGCAATGCATAAGAAGTCTCCTCTGCAAGAGAAATAGGATATTTAAGTAAAATATAAAAAGTAATTCAGAGCAGCATGAGCCACTGAGAGGCTCATAGCCATGTTTACTTTCCAGATAGAGGTTAATATATTCATTTATAAAAAAAAAAGCATTTTACTGTAGCCTATCTATTTTTGCATTAGTTCCTGCTTTTCTATTCTGCCATTTTGTACTACTTACTCATGCACTTTTGTCTGATTATCTCAAATTTCAGCTCACTGTCTTTTTTTTTTAAACTACATACCATTCCTGGAAAATGGAGACAAATGTTCTAGCTTTGCAGCCTATGTTCTGTTTTGGTTCTTATAAAAATATCTATTCATTTCAGTGTTGTGAGCAGACCAGAACATTTTCAGGGTTAATTTAATTTCTAATTTAATTAGAACACAGAGACTTGAAAGTATCCCAAATCATCTACCCAGCCTTTTCAAGGATGTTTCATTTATATGTTATCTGTGTTTCTGGTCTGAAATTAAACTATATTTAAGACATAAAAATCATAAAAATCAAGATTTTTAAATGTGTGGCTTTGCTGAACATAGATCAAATTTATATGCACTCATGACCTGACCATCTACAATTTAATAGATGACTGAGCAACTAAAGATGTTTTATCAATATTTTTTGCAGCAGAGCGAATGTCTGCTATCAATACAAAGTACAATTATCACAGAGACAGAAAAGGAAAGCGATTCTTCTAATGCATTTGTTATAGTTAATCCACACTCTTGGCTATGTTAAAGTTAAATGATGGTACTATAATCAATGTTAGCCCATTTTAAATGTATTATGATCAATCAAAATCATTTTTGGTGCTACTTCAAGGAAAAGAATAATTTTTAACCTAAGTGAACTTTTAAAATTTGATATAGAATTACTACCCAAACCTGTATAGTTTAAGACTGATATGATTCTTGTAAACTTATATTTTCAGTTAACAATTCTATAATATATAGTGAATTCAGTAGCTAAAATGCTCTTGACTATGAAACTTGCTTTCATTTATTTAGAAGCATTCTGTGACAAGAAAGTTCTAGCGACTTATTTTGGGGGATTTTACTGAAATTGCCAGCACTAAATTGACCACAGACATCTAATAAGAAAAATGCATTAAAACCACAATTACAATAATCAAAAAAATGACTTAAGCAAATAAATTATATTTTATTAATGTGTATATTAATATGTTTAAAACAATATTTCCTAATATTGTATTTTTACACTTATATGCCAGTAGCAATATAGTAGATAGAAGAGGACAGGAGTATTGACAGATGGGGAGGTGGTGTCTTATGGGTACTAAGGTTCAGAATAGGATAATAAAAAAAAAACACAGATGGATAGTGGTGATGGTGCACAACAATATGAATGTGCCCAATGTCACACAATTGTGTGCCTAAAAATAGCAAGAAAAGTGATCATGATAATGATTTATTATAATAAAAATAAAACCAATATCTAATAAGTGGTCCCTTGAAAGACTAAAATGATCAACAACCTCTTATTCAAAGTGTTAAAGAAGAAGGTTCAAATAATACCAAGAATGCAAAACAAAGTTATATAACATAACCTACAGATGCGATATATATTTGTTAAAATAAGTCCAACTTTAATGCCAACAAAATGGTCAATTTTAAGTAAATGTCCAAATAAAAAGTAGATTGATGACAATCTAAAATTGTCATCAGCAGAAGCAAAGGTTGAAAGATATTAAGAAAATTGAATCTTGGGGCCCGGGAGACAGCATGGAGGTAAGGTGTTTGCCTTTCATGCAAAAGGTCATCGGTTCGAATCCCTGTGCCCCATATGGTCCCCCGTGCCTGCCAGGAGCAATTTCTGAGCATGGAGCCAGGAGTAACCCCTGAGCACTGCCGGGTGGGACCCAAAAACCAAAAAAAAAAAAGAAAAGAAAAGAAAATTGAATCTCAAAATCATATCTTTTACAACTGACTCCTAATAAATTAGTGCTTCTCAAATAACAATTTTTAACTTGGAATGTATACTAAACCACATTTCTGAAGCATCTGAAGAGTGAAAATAAAATGGCGTATTTGGAGGAAACTTATGAACATGTGGCAAGTTTCATGTATCTCATACATTATCACAAAGATTCTACAGACAATGTCAATCACAGAATATTGAGACAATGAAAGCCTCAATTAAAAAATTTAATTTGCGTCCAAATAAATCAGTTCTGGGAGGGAACTGGACCAGCCAGGACCACCAGAGAATGAAAAGTGAACCTAGAAAGTTAGAGATCCAGAGAAATAAAAGCCAGTCTCAGTATATCTCTTTCCAGGTGTCTGGATATTCCTTGAATCTTATCTACACAAGCCAATTTAAAAGAAATATGAGACACCCATTGCTGACATGAGGAAATTTCCTCTTTTAATATAATCGGCTTGATTACCTAGTTAATATAAAA
>PVKC010045024.1:0-11481 GCA_004027635.1 Crocidura indochinensis | reverse complement strand
GCTCAGCAGAGTCTGTCTTATCCACACTCTGGCCCAAAAGACACACCTCAGCCGAGGCACGCCCTCTGGGGATTATCTCCAGAGCCGGGTCAGAGTTCCCAGGTCGAAGTAAGCCAGGCTAGGCCTAAAATGTCCGCCGAGCTCAAGGGGCCCAACAGAGTCAGCTTTATCCGCAACTACGACCCTGAAGCACTCACCTCAGCTGAGGCAAGCCGTCAGGGGACGAAGGTCAAAGAATAGCAAAGTTCCCAAGTTGAGGCAAGCTGTGGGAAGCCCCCAAAAGTCTGCCGAGCTTCTAATTTAATTTTTAATTTAATTTAATTTTGGTTTTGGAGCTACACATGGTGATGCTCATGAATCACTCTTCGAGGGTTTGGGAGACTATATAGGATGTTGGAGATTGAACCTGGGTCAGCAACGTGCAAGGCAAGTGCCTAATCTACTATGTGGTATCATTCCAGCCCGAAGAGGAGCTTTTTTTTTTTAATATATTTTTTGCACTAAGGTCTACAGTACTGTTGCTGAGAAAATTTCAAACATACTAAGCCTGAGCACAGCTTGAGATCCGCATCTGAAGACTTTGAGAGTATTTGGGCATGAAGACAGAATTCTCATGATTTGCAATTAGTTCTCTTCTTAAAGAGGCCTGGGGGAGTGGCTCTCCAACACCTGGTCATGTGAGGATGCAGCATGAGGCTTCTGTGAATCAGAAAAGTAGATCCTCTACAAGGGAATCTACAGGAGCATGGATCTTAGATTCTCAGCCTCAGAATGGCCAGAAAAACTCTTGGCTGTTTCTAAGACACTTAGTCTATAAAATTCAGTTAGAGCAACTTCAATGCCCTATAATAGCAATCTCTGATCATCTTTTCGAAAAGTATGCAGGGGCTGGGGTGAGTGCCCAAAGTGCACATGTTTTGGGGGAGCCCAGGCTTGATTCTGGGTGGGCAATAGTTTCCCAAGTTCCCAGTTGAGAGTATATTCCCAAGTACTACCAGGTGTGAAGCTCCCCTACCCCAGTTTCTCTCTGATCCCACCTAAAGCTCTTTGTCTCTTTAAGTCTGTTCTCTTTTTCTTCAACCACCTGCAATGTTTTGTGCATTTCTACATATTTATTTGCTTTCTGTTTTTCTCCCTTTCGTTCCTTCATGCAAAACTTCCCTCCCAGAGGGCACAAATTCTGCAAGGCTAAGTTCATAGCAGCTAGCCACCAGATATGTGGTGTGTACTCAGAAAATCAGTTGCAGATCAAGGGAATGCATGAATGGAGTTGATCTCTAAGCCCTGATCAGACCCTCTGCCTCTGTGAAGGGAATCCCTCTGTGCTATGACATGATGGAACACTCTTACTTGCACAACCATTTTTTTCTTTAGGGAGGTGTTGGTGATTAGGGTCACATTCAGCTATGCTCAGGAGTTACTCTTGGCTCTCTGCTCAGGGATCTTGCCTGGTGGAGCTTGGAGGACCATATATAATACTGGGAATTCAACTGGGGTCTACTGCCTCCTATCCTGTACTAGCTCTCTGGCTCAATCCCTCCTATATCTGGCCTGAATCAGCATATACTCTCCAATGTGGCTGTCCTTATAGCTCGAATGTGAGGTGCACTGGACTGAGGGGAGCTCAGTCCTATATCACATCACTGATACTTAAAAAAGTCATCTCAGAGAACCATGATGCTTGGAGATGATGATATGGTCTGCCATATTTTAAAAGTTTCCTGGGGAGCCTAAGGGAATGGAAAGTTGTTTCCCAGGTAAGAGAGAACGATAGCTGAAAGACTACTTTAGATGAAAGAGGAATTTTCTAGAGTAGATTTTAACATATATCCAGTATAGAGAGGCAAATATAGCTCATGGTTTTAAAACTATTAGTGATTGGAAATGCTGCTTTTCAAATTATTTGAAAATGTATGTTCGTGTAAGGAAAATAATATATAAGGACCAATACAGGAGTTCCCAGAATTGCAACTACTTGTAGAGATGGGTCATCTCTGAGTGCAGGCCCTCATGCAACGGTACTCTTTTTTTTTTTTTTTTTACTGCCCCCTTTTGTTTTTGGTGTTTGGGCCACTTCTGGGGATGCTCAGGGTTGGGACACCAGGGAATTGAACCAGGGTCCATCCTAGGTTGGCACTTGCAAGGCAGATGCCCTACCACTTGTGCCACTGCTCCAACCCCACAATGGTACTCCTTATAATCAGTAATTGTGATTAGTAATCTTGAAATCACAATAGGACACAGACTCACAGTAAAAAAGAACAAATGAGAGTGAAGGAAACTGTAACCTACAACTGTGCAAAGAAAGTAGTCTGGGACATACTAGCTATGAAAAGAGAAATAGAAGAAAATGGACTAATATATATAGCACTCCATCTCCAGAAAACTAGATACACATTCTTCTCCAATGCACATAGGTCATTCTCTAGGATAAACCACATGCTAGCCCATAAAACATAACTCCATAAAATCAAGGAGATAGAAACTGTAAAGAAAACCTTCTTAGATCATAGTACACTGAAATTAGAAGTGAACTACAAAGTTACACAGAGGAAAAACTTCAACACCTGGAAATTAGAGAGCTCACTACTGAACAAACAGTAGGTCAGGGATAAAAGAGGAAATCAAAACATTCCTGAAAACAAATACCAATGGAGACACAAATTATCAGAATTTATGGGACACAGCAAAAGCTGTATTAAGAGGAAAATGTGGGGCCCAGGAGATAGCATGGAGGTAAGGCGTTTGCCTTTCATGCAAAAGGTCATCGGTTCAAATCCCGGTGCCCCATATGGTCCCCCGTGCCTGCCAGGAGCAATTTCTGAGCATGGAGCCAGGAGTAACCCCTGAGCACTGCTGGGTGTGACCCCCCCAAAAAAAAGAGGAAAATGTATAGCTTTGCAAGCACACATCAGGGAGAAGGAACCTACATAAATAGCTTAATAACACAGCTTATAAAATTAGAAAATGATCAACAAAAGGAAACCAAAGATAGGTAGTCAGAAGGAAATAACAAATCTTAGAGTAGAAATCAATGAAGTGGAAATCCAAAAAACAATCCAAAGGATCAATGAAACAAAAGTTGCTTTTAAAAAAAAAGGATAAACCACCAGTAAAACTCACAAAAAAAGGAGAGAGAAACTTAAGAAACCAGATTAGAAATCAACAGGGGGAGATCACCATGGATACTGCAGAGATTCAAAGAGTAATCAGAGACTACTTTGAGAAACTCTATGCCATGAAATATGAGAACCTGGGAAAATGAATAAATTCCTGGACTCTTACAATATTCCATTGTTAAACCAGGATGATCTAGTATATCTTTTTTTTTGTTGTTGTTTGTTTGTTTTTGGGCCACACCCCGTGTTGCTCAGGGGTTACTCCTGGCTATTTGCTCAGAAGTCACTCCTGGCAGGCACAGGGAACCATATGGGGAACCAGGGGATCGAACCGTGGTCCGTCCTAGGTTAGCACAAGGCAAGGCAGGCACCTTACCTCCAGCGCCACCGCCCGGCCCCCTGATCTAGCATATCTAAACAGACCCATCACTACTGAGGAAATTAAAATGATAATCAAAAATCTTCCCCCAAACTGGGGCCAGAGAGATAGCATGGAGGTAAGGCGTTTGCCTTTCATACAGAAGGTTATTGGTTCGAATTCTGGAATCACATATGGTCCCCTGAGCCTGCCAGGAGCAATTTCTGAGCGTGGAGCAAGGAGTAATTCCTGAGCGCTGCTGGGTGTGACCCCAACAAAACAAAACAAAACAAAACAAAACAAAATTTCTTCCAAACAAAAGCCCAGGACCAGATGAATTCGCTAATGAATTCGTTCAAACCTTTCTAGAGGAACTACTACCAATTCTTTTCAGGCTTTTTCATGAAATTGAAGAAACAGGAACACTCCCAAATAGTTTTATGAAGTTAACATCACCTTAATACCAAAACCAGACAGAGATGCTGCAAAAAAAGAAAACTACAGACCAATATCCCTAATGAATGCAGTTGCATAGATCCTCAACAAAATCCTGAAAAATAGGATCCAATGTCTCATCAAGAAAGTCATACACCATGACAAAGTAGGTTTCATTCCAGAAATGCAATGATGGTATATCATAAGTAAATCAATCAAGATAATATATCATTTTAAAAAAGGAAAAGGAAAAAGAAAAACCACATGAGCATATCAATAGATGAAGAGAAAGCATTTGATATGGCCCAATATCCATTTTTGATAAAAAACAAAACAAAAACTTCTCATCCAGATGGGAATGGAAGGAAATTTTCTCAATAAGGCCTTCTACCACAAGGTAGAAGTGGCAAATATTATTCTTAATGGAGATACACTAAAAGCCTTTCCTCCAAAATCTGGTACAAGACAAGGTTCCCCTCTCTCACCATTCCTATTCAACATAGATCTGGAAGTTCTTGCCATAGCGATTATGCAAGAAAAATATATCAAGGGCATCCAGATAGAAAAAGAAGAAGGCAAGCTCTTACTGTTTGCAGATTACATGATACTATATAAATAAACCCCTAAGACTCTACCAAAAAGCTTCTAGAAACAATAGATTAATATAGCAGAGTAGCAGGCTACAAAATTAATGCTACAAAAATCAATGGCCTTCTTATCTACCAATAATGATAGAGAAGTAATGGACATTAAAAAACAATTCCATTCACATTAGAGTCACACTAACTTAATACCTTGGAGTCAACTTAATGAAAGAGGTGAAAGACCTATAAAAGAAAAACTACAAAACCCTGCTTCAAGAAATAAAAGGGACACAAAGAAATGGAGACACATGCCCTGCTTATGGATTGGAATGATTAACATAATTAAATGGTAATACTCCCCAAAGCATTGTACAGATTTAATACAATTCCTTTAAGGATACCCATGAAATTTTTCGAAGAAGTGGATCAAACACTCCTTAAATTCATTTGGAACAATAAACAACCTCAAATAGCTAGAGGAACCCTTGGGAAAAGGAATATGGGAGGCATCACTTTCCCTAATTTTAAATTGTACTACAAAGCAATAGTCATTAAAACAGCATGGTATTGGTATAAAGACAGATCCTCAGATCAGTGGAACAGACTTGAGTATTCAGAAAATGTTCCCCAGACACACAATCAAAAATATTTGATAAAAGGACAAGAAATACAAAATGGAGCAAGGAAAGTCTCTTCAACAAGTGGTGCTAGATCAACTGGTCAGCCACCTGCAAAAAAGTGAACTCAGACCTCCATCTAACACCATGCACAAAGGTCAAATCAAATGGCTTAAAGACCTTGATATCAGTCCAGAAATGATAAGGTACATAGAACAACAAGTAGGTAAAACACTCCATGACATTGAGACTAAAGGGCATCTTCAATGAGGAAACAGCATTCTCCAAATAAGTGGAAGCTTCGATAAATAGATGGGACTATAATAAGCTTCTGTATCTCAAAGGAAATAGTTCCTAGGATACAAAAGCCAACCACAGAATGGGAGAAACTATTCACCAGCACCCATCAGATAAGGAACTAATATAAAAGATATACAAGGTACTGACGGAACTTAACAAGAAAAAAATAATTTAACCCTCTCAAAAAATGGGGAGAAGAAATGAACAGAAAATTTCTCAAAGAAGAAATACAAATGGCCAAAGGCACATGAAAAAATGCTCCACACTACTAATCATCAGGAAGATGCAAGTCAAAACAACTATGAGGGACCATCTCACACCACAGAGACTGGCACACATAGCAAAGAATAAGAACAACCAGTGCTGGCAGGGATGTGGAGAGAAAGGAACTCTCATTCACTGCTGGTGGAATGTTGTCTAGTTCAGTCTTTACGGAAAACAATCTGGAGATTCCCCAAAAGACTGGACATTGAGCTCCCATATGATCCAGCTATACTACTCCTAGGGATATACCTAGGAACAAAAAAACACAATACAAAAAATGCCTTCTACACACTTATATTCATTGCAGCACTACGTACAATAGCCAGACTCTGGAAATAACCAAGATGATCTTCAGCTAAAGAAACTATGGTACAAATACACAATGGAATATTATGCAGCCATCAGGTGAGATGAAGTCATGAAATTTTCCTACACATGGATGAACATGGAAACCATTAGATGAATGAAATAAGTCAGAGGGAGAGAGATAGACATAGAATAGCCTTACTCATCTATGGGGTTTTTTTTTTTGTTTTTGTTTTTTTTTTTGCTTTTTGGGTCACACCCGGCAGTGCTCAGGGGTTACTCCTGGCTCCATGCTCAGAAATTGCCATATGGGGCACCGGGATTCGAACCGATGACCTTTTGCATGAAAGACAAACGCCTTACCTCCTATGGGTTTTAAGAAAACAAAAGACATTATTGTTGTTGTTGTTTTTTTTTGTTTTGTTTTGTTTTCTCCCCTGGCAGGCACAGGGGACCATATGGGATGCTGGAATTCGAACCGTCCTTCTGCATGAAAGGCAAATGCCTTACTTCCATGCTATCTCTCTGGCCCCCAAAAGACATACTGTAATAATGCCCAGAGACACCAGAGATGAGGGCTGAAAGGACTGGCTCTCAATATGAAGCTCACCATGGAGTGGTGAATGTAGTTAGAGAGATGACTACACTATCATGACAATGTTAAAAAGTAAGAGAAGTAGAATATGGGTCTCAATACAGGCAGAGGGTAGGGAAGGAGGGAGGTGGGGGCCATTGGTGGTGGAAATGTTACACTGGTGAAAGGGGGTATTCTTTTTATGACTAAAACCCAACTACAATCATGTATTTAATCATGGTGCTTAAATGAAGAAAAAATATATATAAAAAAGGAAGTAGTCTGGGGTAACTTTTAAGGATATATACACAATCAAAGCTTAAGCCTTGAATTTCTAACTTCAGAACTGTGAGCAAGGCTGAAGCCCCTGACTGAGGTAAGTTCGTTTGTGGCAACAGAGGCAAACAAATGCTGCAGGTGATGTGCTTGGGCTAGTGTGAGAGGAAGGATGTAGTGAGTAGTGGGTAGGGGAGCCGGGCTGTCAGTATTGCCAGCTCCAGCCCCTGTGGCCTTTTGCTAATCAATGCCTGACCTTCCCGTGTGGGAAGCCGTGTTTCCAGAGCTAGGTCCTCATCAGTGGCTACCAAGCCTGGAATTGGTATTGTGGCTCTCAACTCTTTCTTTCTTTTTTTCCTTATGATTTAATTGCATTGTCTCAGGCACACACACAGAATTTTTTCAAGGCTGTTAAAGGCAGTAGACTTTTGAAAGTTACTATTTTCTTTTCTTTTTTCTTTTTTTTAAATAATATCTTTATTTAAACACCTTGATTACAAACATGATTGTGATTAGGTTTCAGTCATGTAAAGAACACCCCCTTCACCAGTACAACATTCTCACCACTAATGTCCCAAATCTCCCTCCACTCCAACCCACCCCCACCTGTACTCTAGACAGCCTTTCCAGTTCCCCCATTCATTCTCATGGCTATGATAGTTCTCAGTGTTGTGGGCAATCAGACACCGTGGGTGGCAAGTTAGGACATTCTTGAGTCTTCCTGGGCCCACAGGGCCAACCCAGCCAAACTGGTCCAGGTAGGTGCCCCTCTGCTGGAGTGGATATCCAGGGGGAAATGGGAGGATATTCTCCCTATTTCACCGCGGGAAATGCACACCAGTCAGGAGGAGAGACCCCAGAGATAGGGTTCAGGAGCCCAGGGCGTGCAGGGCTAGGGCTTGGAGTGCAATTTTGCACCGCCCCGTTTGCTCGCGCCCGGTGCCCGCGCAGGGGAGGAGCCGAGCGGGCTCTGCCACACCCCCGTCTGTCTCCTGGGCAACGCGGCCTTGCTGCCCCAACCGACCGTGGAGCACCAGGCGGCATGGACGGCTTGTTCGTGGAGGAGGTGGCCGCCTCCCTGGTCAGGGAGTTCCTGAGCAGGAAGGTACGTGTCCGCCGCACTGGGGCCGAGGGGCTGCATTTGGGCCTGGAGGTGCCCTTGCCATGCAGGGCGCCCTGCAGACTCTGCACCCCTGGACCGCAGAGTCTAGAGCCCGGAAAACTACATTTCCCAGGAGCACCCCCAGGGCAGCGTGCAGGCCCCGGGAGCTGGAGCCGGGCCCTGTGCACCCAGACCCAGGCCCGCCGCCGACCCCAAAGTCCCCCTCCAGCTTTGCAAGCAGCTCGCAGCCCCTTCTGGCCCGGCGGGTAGCCCCCCCTGCACCCCCCCAATGCTGCAGTTCTGCACCTCAACCGCGGGAGATTCAGCTCTGGTTTGCAATCCTTTTGCAGATGGCCTAACCGCTGCAGAGTTTTGTGACCTGGCATTAAATGTTGGCGGGTCTGGGGGCCCAGTTGTCTGTGGGCCAGTCGATGTGGGGGTGTCCTCGCTGCTTTGTGTCAGGGACCCAGGGCCAGGGCTGCCACTAGGCCTGTGCTGCAGCCTGATGCGTGTTGGACCCGGAGGAACACGCACCATGGAGGCTGGCGAGGTAGTTCATCGCGTAGGGTCCATGCCTTACTTGCTGAGCTGAGCAGGGTTCTACCCTGGCATGCCATATGGTCCCCCAAGCATAACAGGAGCAATCCCTGAGCACAGAGCCAGGAAGGAGTAAGTCCTGAGCACTGCTGATGTGTTCCCCAAACTATTTAACCAACCAACCAAGCAATACACCCACCCACCCACCCAAAGCCACACAGCATAGTTCAAGAAGCAAAGAGGCTCAGAGTCCCACCATACATCCTCTGTTGGTTATTCCTTCAGCCTCAGTTTCCCATCTGGTAGTGAATGTGCTGGGGTGAGCTGATGGGCATTTGCTCATGATGGTTGTGTGCTTCTCAGTGCAGTCAGATGAGGGAGGAGAGTGGGCTTGGAGAGAGGTGTGATCTGCTCGTCTGGGATGTGCCCCAGTGACTGGCCAAAGGGGCTTGAGTCCCTGACAAATCACAGGGTATTCCAGCTATGACTCTATTGCCTCCATCAGCTCTGCATGTAGATAGGGTGAGAACTGAGAAGAGACTTTAAAAAACGAGGGGAGGGCCAGAGAGATAGCACAGCAGTAGGGTGTTTCCTTGCACACAGCTAACCTGGAATGAACCTGGGTTCAATCCCCGGCATTCCATATGGTCCCCTGAACCTGTCAGGAGCTATTTTTGAGCCCAGAGCCAGGAGTAACCCCTGAGTGTCACAGGGTGTGGCCAAACCCATAAATAAATAAATAAACAAATAAATAAGACACACTGTTAAAAACAAAAAAAGCAAAAAACAAAATGAGGGGAATGGGATTGAGGGCTGGAAGGGCATGAGGCCAGGGATTGGGGGTGCTGTTATAAAGGCAGAGAGGTGGGGAAACGAACCACTTAAGGAGTATGGATCCCTGGCAGAGATGAAACTGAGGTGGAGGGAAGAGCTTGTATCAGGCTTCTAAGGGTGAGCTGTGAGCAAGGTCAAGTGGGGTGCTTGGATTCAAGTAAGTATTTCCACTAACAGTAAATGAGAGTTCCTTTCTCTCCACATCCACACCAGCACTGTTTTGTTTTGTTTGCTTGCTTTTGATATGTGCCGGTTTCTGTGGTGTGAGATGGTATCTCATTGTTGTTTTCATTTGCGTCTCCGTGATGATTAGTGATGTGGAACATTTTTTTTGATGTGCCTTTTGGCCATCTTTGAAGAGGTTTCTCTTTATTTATTTCCCCATTTTAAAATGGGGTTACATCTTTTTTCTTACTAAGCTCTACCAATGTCTTAAGTATTAATATATAAATTAATTAGGATATTAACCCCTTACCAGATTGGGTGAATCATTTCTCCCATTCTGTGGGTGGTCTATTCTGTTTACCATTGCCCTTACGGTACAGAAGCTTCTCAGTTTAATGTAGTCCCATTTGTTTATCTTTGCTTCCACTTGCTTGGACTGTTGTTTTATCCTTAAAAATATCGTTAACTTCAATATTCTACCTATGTTTTCTTCTTTTATTGGGGGGGGGGTCACACCCAGTGATGCTCAGGGGATACTCCTGGCTATGTGCTCAGAAATTGCTCCTGGCTTGGGAGACCATATGAGGCACCAGGGATCGAACCAAGGTCCGTCCTGAGGTACCTGCGTGCAAGACAAACACCCTGCTGCTGCGCTATTATTCTGTTCCCCCACCTATGTTTTCTTCTATGTAGCTTATGTTTCAAGTCTGCCCTCAGGGTTGTTTTTTTTTTTTTTTTTTTGGTTTTTGGGCCACACCCAGTGACGCTCAGGGGTTACTCCTGGCTATTCGCTCAGAAGTTGCTCCTAGCAGGCATGGGGACCATATGGGAACCGGGGGATCGAACCGTGGTCCATCCTAGGCTAGTGCAGACAAGGCAGCAGGCACCTTACCTCCTGCTCCACCTCCCGGCTCCCGCCCTCAGGGTTTTTAATGCAATTTTATTTGACTTTTGTACATAGTATTAAAAAAAAATCACATGGCTTTTTAGAGAGAATTGTTTGCCTATGAGATTGTTTCCAGCCTCTGCCTTTGAGCCTGTTCACCCTGACAGCTCAGAAGTGTCTCTTGCAGCAACAGAAAGTTGGGTCTGTTTTCTGATTCATCCTGCTATTCTGTGTCTCTTGATTAGTGATTTCAGGTCATTGGCATTGGGTAAGATTATTTGGATGAAGGAAATTATTTTTAAGGAGTTATGAAGGAGTTGTGAAGTTTATTTTGTCCTGTAAAGGAGCTCTTTTAATTCTTCTTACAAAACTGGTTTCAAGGCCATGAACTTACAAAGACATAGTTTGTTCTGGAAGCTTTGAATCATTCCTTCATATTTGAATAATAATTTAGCTGGTAGAATTGTTCTTGGTGAAGTGAAAAAAGACATTGAAAAAAGAGAAAGGATACCCATCCATTTCACTTGGTCCATAGTCTCATTTGATAGGTTTGCTGTGAGATGTATGGGAGTTGCTTTATATGTAAATTCCTTCATACATAAGAATTTTTGCTGCTTTTGATGTCATGTCTCTGTCTTTGGCTTTTGCCATGAAAGAAACCCTTTCATGTTTCTTGCATTTGGGTGCCTGTGGTCCTCATCTCTGTAAAGTTCTCTGACTTTATTTGGAGGGGAGCCACACCCAGTGATGCTTAGAGCTTTGTGCCAGGGATCATCCCTGGAAGAGCTGGGGGAACCCATGTGGGTGCAAGGGATTAAGCTTAGTTCTGCTGTACGCAAAGCAAATGTTCTAATTGTTGTACCATTGCTCTAGTTCCCTCTATCTGGGATTTTTTTTTTTTTTTGACTAGTGGTTCTCCATCTACGTTTACTTCCTGTTTCTTAGGGATTATAATGATTCTTATTATTGACCCTCTTAAACTCATCCCATCTCATTCTCTGATGAGAGGATCATTTGTTTTCAGACACTTCCATTTTCTATGGTTTGTTCATCATATTGAGCTCACAAATCTTTCCCTTGCTGTTGTTATTCAGCTGCTGAGGTCCACCATTGAATTTTTTTTT
>PVKC010045023.1:0-11497 GCA_004027635.1 Crocidura indochinensis | reverse complement strand
TCTAAGCTCAGAAATCACTCCTGGCAGGCTGGGGGGGGGGGCATAGGGGATGCCAGGATTTGAACCGCTGTCCTTTTGCATGCAAGGCAAATGCCTTAACTCCATGCTATCTCTCCAGCCCCCAATAACTGCATTTTTCAACAATGGTTTCAGAAACCCGCAGTCCCTATAAAACAGATTGAGTAGTTTGGAGACTTAGGGAAGCTTGCCTTACATGCATCTGACCTAGATTCGACCCCAATACCACACAAGTTCCATGAGTACTCAATGAGCACAGAGCCAGGAGTAAATCCTAAATACAGATGTTGTGACCCAAAAAAGCAGAAACTTGGAAACTAACCAGCATAAAATAGATTGAGCCAGAGTTTCAAACAAAGCCATGCATTGGAGTAGCTCCTGAAAGCTCAATACACTGACTCACAGATGGACATTATATGTTTCTTTCTCCAAATGAAAACCTTGAAAGTTGTGATATTTTTTCATAGGAGAAGAGCTCCTTTATCTTCCCAGGATCTGAAGACATCAGGTGGGCAGGTGGATTGTTCTAGGGGCCAAGGGGTCCAGTAATTCCAGGTCATGGGCAGGGAGTTGATCTGAGAAGCAGCGCTGAATGCACATGGGATATGTTTTCTCCTCATTTTTATCTGTGTCTTTCAAATACAGATATTGAGATGAAAGACATATTTGTTACTGATAATAAAAACATTAATAAATATATATATATATTGATTTTGGGGCCATACCCGGTGATGCTCAAGGGTTACTCCAGGCTCTGTGCTCACAAATAGCTCCTGACTTGGCGGGACCATATGGGACACCAGGGGATCAAACTTTGGTTCGTCCTGGATCAGCCCCATGCAAGGCAAACACCCTACCACTGTGCCACTGCTCTGACCCTAATAAATATATTTTAATAGACATAAGATATATTGTTTACTAGGGGACAGAGAGATAGTACAACGATAGGACATTTGCCTTGCACACAGTTGATCCAGGATAGACGGTGGTTTGAATTCCAGCATCACATATGGTCCTGAGAGCCAGCCAGGGGTGATTTCTGAGTGCAGAGCCAGGAGTAACCCCTGAGCATCGCCAGGTGTGGCCCAAAAATCAAAACTGAAAGGAAAAAAGATATATTGTTTACTATATTCAAAGTAAATACAATCTTTATACTTTTATATGTGTATGTATATATATATGTATATATTTACTCTCTCCTGTGATTCCAGAAATAACCTGAGTTCTTTTTAAGATTACATTTTTTAAAAATAAAGAAAGCCACCTGCAATTGCCTACCAAACTAATTATTGTCTTTTCTTTTTTCTTTCTTTTTTATTTATGTATTTATTTATTTTTGCTTTTGGGTCACACCCAGCAGTGCTCAGGGGTTTCTACTTGCTCTATGCTCAGAAATTGCTCCTGCCAGTCTCAGGGGACCATGTGGGATGCGGGATTCGAACCACCGACCTTCTGCATGCAAGGCAAATAAATGCCTTACCTCCACTCTATCTCTCCATCCTCTGATTTTTTTTTCTTTGAAATCAATAAGTACAAGTAGCTCTGAGCATCGGTCTTGAAATGGATTCCAAATGTGATCAGAAAGCAAGGGAAATCAAGGCCAGATCCCTGGGAAAGGAACCAGGTTGGCAGCCTCATTCTCACTCACTCTGACTTCGGGCAGTTGCTGTGATTTTGAGGTCCAGACTCTTCAGCAGCCAGAGATCCAGGATATTGGGAACATTAGTTACTTCCGAGATGGCCGGAGGCGCCTTGGCCCTTCTTCCATCAGTCTCTTCTCAGAGTCACTTGGAGCCACTTGGGAAGGACTTTTGAGCCTGCCATCAGAAGAGGGTGCTATTTCATGTCATCCCCTTGCTCTTCTGCATAGATTGTGGTGCTAAAGATGATGAGAGAGAGAGAGAGAGAGAGAGAGAGAGAGAGAGAGAGAGAGAAAGGAGAGAGGAGAAAGGAGAGAGAGAGAAGAGAAAGGAGAGAGAGAGAGAGAGAGAGAGAGAGAGAGAGAGAGAGACGAGGTATAGGGTCTTGTGGTCTTGTGTGACTTTTTCTTTCTCAGGGGTTACTCCTGGCTCTGTGCTCAGAAAATCAATCCTGGCAGACAAGGGGACCATATGGGATGCCGGGATTCGAACCACTGTTGGCCCTGGGTCGGCCGCTGTGCTATCTCTCTGGCCCATCTTAGTCTTAACTTTTGTACTGAGATCATCAGTCTTCAGTGAAAGGCAGATGCTAGGGTTGAGAGAAGGTACAGAGGGTAAGAACCTCATCTTAGGGCCACAAAGATAGCACAGCAGTAGGGCGTTTGCCTTGCATGCAGCCAAACCAGGATGAATAGTGGTTGGAATCCCAAATTCCCATATGGTCCCTTGAGCCTGCCAGGAGCAATTTCTGAGCACAGAGCCAGGAGTAATCCCTGAGTTCCACCAGATCTGACCCCAAAACAAACAAACAAAGAAGCTCGTCTTGCTTGTGACAGACCACATTCTCTCCCTGACACCCTCCCTATATGGTCCCCAATCCCCACCAGGAATAATCCCTGAATGCAGAACCAGGAGTTAACAGTGATCTGGGATACCCCCAAATAAAAATGTGTTAGAAGGTAAAGCTTACTCAGATGTTAACTAGACTTACTATGGCCATTATCCTAGAATATATAAGTACTGAATCATGTGGTAATACTAACATTAAAATAATGCCAAATGGGGGCCGGGCGGTGGCACTGAAGGTAAGGTGCCTGCCTTGCCTGCGCTAGCCTAGGAAGACCACAGTTCGATCCCACGGTTTCCCATATGGTCCCCCAAGCCAGGAGCAACTTCTGAGTGCATAGCCAGGAGTAACCCCTGAGCATCACCGGGTGTGGCCCAAAAACCAAAAATAAATAAATAAGGGGCCCGGGAGATAGCATGGAGGTAAGGCGTTTGCCTTTCATGCAAAAGGTCATCAGTTTGAATCCCGGTGCCCCATATGGTCCCCCGTGCCTGCCAGGAGCAATTTCTGAGCATGGAGCCAGGAGTAACCCCTGAGCACTGCCGGGTGTGATCCAAAAACCACAATAAATAAATAAATAAATAAATAAATAAATAAATAAATAAATAAATAAATAAATAATGCCAAATGGAAAATTTGTTCATTTGTTTTGGGACCATGCCTAGCAGCGCTTAAAGCTTACTCCTGGCCTTGTGCTCAAAAGCCATGCCTGGCTGTGCTTAGGGATTATATGGGGTTCAGAATTTATATCATGAACCCAGGTCATAATCATGGTAACAGACATGTATAGCAAACACTTTCCCTCTTCATTGTCTCTCCAGCTAAATAGGAATTTTATCTTAAATTTATAATAAAAGAAATAAGAGGGGGCTGGAGTGATAACTCAGTGGATAGGGAGTTTGCCTTGTACTCGACCAACCCCCAGCATTCCATATGCCCCCCTGAGCCTATCATGAGGGATTTCTGAGCACAAAGTCAGGAGTAACCCCTGAGTTTTGAGCCACCTGGTATGGCCCCAAAAGAGTGGGAGGATTCAACCTTTTGAAGAATCTAACACATTCTCATTTTTAAATATTAAAACTTTTTAGTATAAAAATCTGGGGACAGTGCCCATAGACAGATAGATGAATAAAGGACCAAAATGGTCATATGACCATGACCAAATGGTCCATCCAAACAGAGGAATGGTTTAGAGAAAAGAACTATGATCTCCTCACATCTTTAATTGTGGTGCTGTTGCGTGTACTGTCAAAAAAAATGGGTTTCCACTTTCATGAGGCGTTTGCACAGTCAACCTGAGAGACAGAAGGAGAAGAGAAAGTCATAGAGGCCAGAGTCTCTTATTTAACAGGACAAAGTTTCCATTTCTCGACATCAAGGGTCTGTTTCTACCACTCAAAAGGACGCCTTAAATGGGAAAATTTTCTGTTCTGAACATGTGGCTACAACTTCCAAGAAGCTGGGAACTGGCATCTAGCCTATGGTTCAGTGGCTAAAGGTGTCTACTAGGCAAAAAAGGCCAGCAAGAGGCCATGACTCTGAACCTAAGAGCTGCCCATGGGTACCAGCTTTGGCATCTGGGAGCCCAGCCCACACCCTGCACAGCTGCAGATTCTGAGTCTAGAGAATAGAGCAGTGAACCTGTAGACACACACACACACACACACACACACACACACACACACACACACACACACACACAGACACACACACCACCTGAGCATATGTGTGCGACCATAGGTCATTGAGACCACAGAAACAGGTGAAGGGAAGGAAGTAGAGTGACTAACAGAGGAACAGAGACCAGAACTGCCTTAGCCACAATTCCTTGCACAAAACCTCACTGTAATCCTCCAGTTACACTAGGACTCCGGTGCCAGGCCATACCAGGCCCACAGACTTATGAGTGCTTTGGTTCTGCCCCTCTCTCTACCTGCCTTCATTTTCTCTACCTGCCTGTCCCCTTCTACCACCCAATGTCTGACTTCTGTTCCCTAACTCTCCCTGTTCTTCAGGGTACCAGTTCCAAGAGCAGAACCTCCGAGGCTCACTGATCTCCCCTAGAACACAGGTCTACAATGGATAGAACTTACTCTGTTCAGACACCCCCCCAACCAACACAGTCCATGGGATGCTGCAGGCTCTTGATAAAGATTTGTTGAGTAAATTATAATCAATAAAAAAAGGCTGAGAAGAGAGAGATCAGGAGGGATTTCAAGTTTCAAGCATGAGACCTAATTGTATTTGCACCACATTCAGCCTGCATTCAACACTCCATATTGAAGTTGACCTAATAAAAAATATAATCACTCTCTTTGGCCTAGTTAGTTTCACATTAATGATTTTTACAAGACTTTCCCACAACAACTTGAGATGAGGAAGACAACAATCTCTGAAGGTTCATTTTCCCTCCATCAATCATTATTATTCTGTTAAAATCCCATATTAGGATGAGAAAATTTCTAATCTCCTTCCCTAGAAATGACCAAAAAGAGATTGTGGAAGATGAAATCACACACACCCCAGTGAGTAAATATTTCCCAGGACAAAACTGGTTTGCTGAAAACTGAAAAGAGTGAATGATACATTCTAAAATTGTAGCAACGGAAGTTGGAACCGGTAGGGCGTTTGCCTTGCTCGTGGTAGGCCTGGATTTTGATCCCCAGCATCCCATATGGTTCCTCCAGCACTGCCAGGTATAATTTCTGGCAGAGTGCAGAGCCAGGAGTAATTCTTTAGCACTGCTAGGTAGCCCCCCACCCAAATTGAAAAATAAAAAAATAAAAGAAAATTCTAGCAGGGAGTGGATGAAGTCATTCTTAGGGACTTGGGGGAATGCAGTTCAGAGGCATCCGGGGACTCTGAACTGTGACTCCTACACGCAGGAAAGACTGAGTCACTGTGTCAGGGTTATGTGTCTCTCCCACCCTGCAGGGCCTGTGAGGCAAATGTGCAGATGATAAGAACTCTCCTCCTCCTCTTCCTCCTCCTCCTCCTCCTCCTCTTCCAGCTAGTGATTAAGAGAGTTGGGGTGGAAATGGGAATAGATCCCAGGAGCACCCCTTGCTAACTAAATCCACCAAGCCTGGGCCAGCTATCCTCACCCTGATGATGGCTGGAACTAGGAGGAGGTGAGGAATAAAATCAGGACCAGGCTGAGAAGAGAGAGATCAGGAGGGATTCAGAGAAGAAAATGGATTAGGAAAACAAACACGGCGGGTCAGGTCTGAATGGAAGGGGGGCATTCCCCCCTGTGCCTAAGGCATAGGCTCAGCCATCACCCACGATGACCTCTCTCAGCCCCTCCCATCTGTCTCAACAGCCTCTGGGGTGTCTTTGTCCTTTGCTAACCTTTGACTCCACTCAGAGCTCACATCTCACCAAGCAGATATACCTGCAGGCCTGCTCCTTCTGTCATGTCCAGGGAGCTGCCCTGCCCTGGGTCTCCTCTATCCACCCTACTAACTCTGACTCCACCATGGGTCCTATTCCTGCCCCCCAAGATTGGTTTTTGGATCACACCTGGCAGCGCTCAGGGGTTACTCCTGGCTCTATGCTCAGAAATCACTCCTGGCAAGCTCAGGGGACCATATGGGATGCCAGGATTCAAACCACTGTCCTTCTGCATGCAAGGCAAACGCTCTACCTCCATGCTATCTCTCTGGCCCCAGCCTACCAAGATTTCAAAAGGCTGGCCCATGCCCCCTCCCCAGAAGCCATTTGTTCCCTCTTCTCTACACTACACACAGAGAGACTGTGCTCACTTTTAGGATTGTGTGTTCATTTATTTTTTTAACTTTATTGATTGATTGGTCTTTGGGCCACACCCCACAGTTCTCAGAGGTTACTCCTGACCCTCCCTGGCAGACTGGGAGGCCATATGGGATGCCAGGGATGGATCCGAGTTCCTCCCAGGTTGGCCGCTTGCAAGGCAAATCCCCTATCACTATGCTATCTCTCTGGCTCCTTGTGTGTTCTCCCTGCCACGTGTGGGAAATAGGATTTGATCCTAAGTGTCTCCTGGTCTCTGATCATTGCTGGCACCTACCACTACTGGCACCCCTAGGCTAAAGTGGAAAGAAGACAAAACAGGTGACTCGAGAGGGTGGGCTTGGGGTTGGCAGCAGCATGAGGGGGAGCACATATGAGGGCACTGGTTGTGCTCAGACCCCAGCAGGCAAGCCAGCAACAAGCCCTGTGGGGAGTCCAGGGATCCCCAACTGTCTGTCCTGGGTGGAGCCAGCACTCCTGTGCTCTTTAGAGATTCACAATGCCCCCCACATGGCCTTAGGGGTTGTAAATGTGCCCTGCATGGTGCATGTGGGGACTGTAGACTGGCTTTCTGTGGGCTGTGTGCATGATGCAGAACATGCATGCAGTGTGAATGAGATATGCTCTGTGCATACCTTATGCATGTGAAGTGTATGTATGGTGTGTTATATTGTGAAACTTGTGGTATGTATGTGACAGGTGGAATGTGTGTGTATATATAATATATAATATGTATATATCTTTGTAGTGTATGTATCTTGTATATGGTATATATAGTTGTGTGTTACATGCGTGTAGTGTTTATGTGATGTGTCAGATGAGTAGGGGGGAGATCTGTGCAATCTTCCCCAGTGCTCTAGCCTGCATGAGCTCACCACAACCTTTCAAATCAAAGGTCTCAGCACAGAGATAATAGAGAGGGGATGAGAAGCTTCAAGTGAGCCCTGTGTGAGATCAGAGTTGTCTGGTGGATGACGAGCCTTTGGGTTGCATGATCAGTAACTGTCCTTTGTCAACCACCCATGACACTCAGGGACCTGGCGGCTGTCACTGGCTCCTCATGAGTCTAAAACCCTCTCCATTTTCCTAATTTTATTAGGAGTAGTGGAAACCACCAAGGGTTACTATAAACTCAGGCTTAACATGTTTGGAAAGCAGGCTGCAAACCATCCTAAACAAATATGACCAATGCCCATTAATGAACTGCAAGATGTTTCCCTCAACTCTCATCCCTTTGTGAACTATTTATTGAGGCCCTCAATAGTATGTGCCTACTCCTTGCTAGGTGCTAACAAAACCACTGAAAATTGTCTCAACCACTCCTCTTGTAGGGGTTTCTCAGTGTTTTGGGGGGTACAGTCACAGTCAACCATGTGGCTTCTTCCACATGCCTCCCTCAGACCCTCTGCATGAGCTGATGACAACTGGGCCAGCATGGACCATAGTCCTCCTCAACCCTGGTAGGGCTGCCTTTCACCTCCTTGAACCCAAGAAGGTCTATAATCCAAGTTGGGGAGGTCAAGGTTCATGTAGCCCAAAAACTCAGGAATTCATAACTTGAATAATACCCACTACTTCTGGAACTAGGACTGTGTGAATCTTGCAACTGAACCCAAACCTGGGGGAGAAAAGCTGGTATTCTTCAAGAAAAATTACAAAAAAATTAGCATGTTTTCTAAGTACTTTTCTCTTTTGGGGGCGGTCACACCCAGTGGTGTTCAGGGCTTACTCTTGGTGAGGCTCAGGAGACCCTATGTGTTACCAGGGATTGAATTTGGGCTAGTTGCCTATAAGGATAGCACACTACCCACTGTGCTACCATTGTGGTCCTAGGTACCATTCTCAACTAACTTCCCCAAAAGTTCCCCGTGATTTCTTTGAAAAGGGAAAAGGGGGGCTGGAGTGGTAGGTCATTTGTCTTGCATGCTACCAACCCGGGACTGACCCAGGTTCAAACCCCGACATCCCATATGGTTCTCCAAGTCTGCCAGGAGAAACCCTTGAGCACTGCTGGGTGTGGCCCCCCAAAAAAAGGAAAAAGAAGGAATAGGGATATAGCGCCAGGTGAGAGCACACAGTAGGTAGGTTCAGTTCCCAGAATCTCATGCTCCCTGAGAACCATTGTGTATGCTATCCACCATCACCCCAAATTCCACAACTGGAAAAATGCAGCATTGAACAAACATAGATTCTCACACCCCTCATGGACTGCAAGCCTCGGTGCAAAGCCCAAGATGCAGTTGTCTCAGCAGCAGCATTCTAATTTCTCAGACAGTGACCATCTAGGAAAGAATTTGGGGGAGTGCTGATAATGGCTGTGAAGCCAATGAGGTGCCCTGTATAGGTAGACACCCCCTCAATCCAGCATCTGTGCAATCTCAGAACAAGAACAACTTGATGTATGCAGTCAGAAGGCCCTTGTTTGCCCTCATGCTGAGGGGACAGAATGAGTGACACCCACTTTCACTGGCACAGTCATGGCTATCTCTGTGATCATGGTGATGGACATTTCTGCTCTGTCTACACAGTTCATAGTGATCCATTTTCAATGTGATCATCTGGAGGTAGACCTATGGTAGGATGGCTCAGAACACAAACCTAGGCTGCCCCTAGCTGGATCAGGGAAGAAGTCAGTGGAATGGGACGGACATGCTATGGCTGCTGATGCTTTCTTTCATTTTGGAGACAGTGGGGAGACTACAAGAAAGTCTAAGGATCACTTCAGTTCAGGGAAAAATCTGTCACTCAATGCACTAAAGGAAGGCAGCAAGTATATTTGCCTTGCATGTATGAGGTTTGGGTTCAATTCCTGGCACCCCCAAACAAACAAACAGTCCCCAAATGATATGTTGAATGAATGAATAAGCAAATTAGCAAATGAGCAAGGGAGGAGTAAAAAAAAATGAGTGAATGAATGAGCAAATGTTTTAGTGAATGAATAAATGAGTAAATGCAGGACTGAACGATTGACTTAATAAATTAGTGAGTGATGGGGCCAGAGCAATAGCACAGCGGTAAGGCATTTGCCTTGCATGTGGCTGACCCAGGATGGACCTGGTTTTGATCCCAGTGTCCCATATGGTCCCCTGAGCCAGAGTGATTTCTGAGCACATAGCCAGGAATAACAACCCCTGAGTATCACCAGCTGTGGCCCAAAAACCAAATAAATAAATAAATATATATGCCCTGATTTAATGTCACTATGTACCTTAAATATCACTGTGAAAGATTCCTAATTCACTTTGGTCACAATAAAAATTATTAATAAATAAATAATTAGTGAATAAAAAGTTATGAGTAAATATGAATGAATAAGTGAGTTAATAATTGAATAAATAGAAGAAAAGCCAGGGTAAAAATTATGGAGTTAGGGAACAGTGGATAGGACACTTGCTTTGCACATCACAGACCCAGCAACCCCATTTTCTCCCCAGGGAATCAAGAGTGACCCCTGAGCACAGAGCCAGGAGCACGCCCTGAACTCAGTCAGCTGTGGCTCAAAAAAAAACAAAAAGAAAAGAAAAGAATTCCTGAATTAACACACAGGAAGCAGATCAAAGCCCTCAGGCCCAAGTTGCCTTGAGTCTCTCTTTTCAGGCTGCATGCTTTGCTTCCATCTTTGCTATTTTCCTCCTGGGCAGGTGGAACTCAGAAATGTCCCTCGTATTACTCACTCCTGTTTGATCTTGCAGCTAGTGACTAAGTCTGGGTGGGGCAAATAGACCTAAGCACAAAATGTTTGCTCAAGAAAGTGTGTGTAGTCCACGAACTCACTTTCTCTCCCTCTTCCGTTTTCTTCTTCCTCCCAGTTTTTCTCCAGCCAGGGAGCAATTGCTGGCCTAGAGAATGACTGAGGCAAACTCACTCCAGAGCCTCAGTGAACTGTCATACCTCCTTTCAAAGCAGAATCCCTAAGGATAAGCCTATTGTAAATAGATGGACCGAGTTGAGTTCTTGGCCTTTATACTCCACTTAAGTATGGCATCGTACTCCTGAGGTGGCATAGTGACATTTTAGGTGTTAAATGAAACTTGATTAGTTTATTAATCCAGACTATAGTACAGGATGCTAGGAAACTTGTATGTTTTAGTCCAGCCATGAAGGAATCAAAAGACAGAGATAATTGCAGAACTTATGATTCTCAAAAACCTCTCACTTACCTCTCTGGGTAGCAGGAATTTCACACTCCAGCTCAAGGAGAAATACTGTTCTCTGCTCTTGGGAACCAGCTGACTCATTGGCTTAATGCCTTGCTGTCCCACCATAGCTTGACCTTGTCTCTCATGCTTTCTAGATTGTTCTTTCCTTCCAGGTCTTTGCATTTGTACCAAACAGACCCTGCTCACAACACTGGACCTTCCCTCGACGATTCACCCTTTCAACTAGTTCTTGATAGTAAGATGTCCCAGACTTTCCATGACTGAGTGGTGGGCAGACATGATACATCTTCCAAAACTTTCTATCCTATCTTTGCCCATTTTTCCCTGTCCTGAGGGAGCACCAAGGAACAGAGAGAGAGAGAAAGGAAGAGATTTTTGTGCCTCCAGCACATCAGGGAACAAAAAAATGGAGGAGACTCTTGAATTCTACCCTAGAGACTCAAAGAACTGAGAAAGCAGAATTACAGCCCACAGCATTATGTTAACAGCACAGATAACTCAAGCAAGAGTCAAGGACCAAGAAGAATGATCCAGTTTCTCCACCAAGTTCCAAAATAAAATAATGACTACCAATAACTCCCAGGTAGGCTGGTCCTGGCTGATCTTTCTTTGGCATTCTCAGAAAGGTAGCAGAGCAGATTCCCTTTTCTGCGTGAACTACAGCAGTCCAGTGGCACACCCTACACACACTCTCCCATGAAACATCCCAGCTCCAACACTTAAGCTTACTAAACTTCTAATTTAATAAATTTGTTTTAGAGCTATAAATCCTGGACCATGGAGTTGAACAACACCTCAATATTTTACGGTAATGTCAGCCTGGTATGTCATAGGAAACCTGATGGGAAAATGACATAGAATTCTGTGACATAAGCTCTGTGAGCCTAAAGAGTAACACAAAAGATTCAACAAGCACCAATCACAGTTCAGTAAATCCTTAGACATTGACTTTAGTAACTCCAGGGAGAGATCTAACAATCATTTCAAATGGACCTTGGCTGATCCAAGTTTCGATCATTCCATTTGCCATTGTATTGTAATAAACAATATGAAGTAGATTT
>PVKC010045022.1:0-11479 GCA_004027635.1 Crocidura indochinensis | reverse complement strand
CTTTTGATGCATACAAATTAGACAATGTTCTGGACCCGAATCTACACTGTCAAAAGTCTGCTCAGATTGGCCAGAGTCAGAGAGGAAGTCTATTACAGTATAACCTTTGAATCTTTGCTTGTTGTGATTGGCTTACTGTGGTACATACAGTGGCAGCACAGGAACGTTCTGTCTTATACAGGGAATAAAGGCCTAAACTATGTTTTAACTGCAAAATTAGGGGGCCATCTTATATGCCCAGTCATCTTATACGCCTGCAAATATGGTAATACATCTTTGTGATTTTAATTTTGTGAAAGATAATTTATAAAGAGATGTCTTCTCTCTTTTTTTTTTTTAGAGTAAATCAACAAAGAAGCAATGACCCTTTCATTCTGTGGCAATAATGCTTCTTCCTATGATATCCACAAAGGTGTATTACAAAACCCCTGCTTTGTGGATGCCCTCAATCTTGTCCCCCATGTCTTCCTGCTGTTTATCACATTTCCAATATTGTTTATTGGTAAGTAGTTTTTTCTTGTCTTGCATACAATCACTGGAAGGTTAATAAAATTACAAATAACTAAGATTTGACATAATGTGGCTTTATTTCTCCAGCATGAGGATTAATATATGCTCATCAGAAAATAGTGACTATCTGTGGTTTGCAGTTATTTATATCATTTATATCTTAGCATATGATTTCTTTTATCAGAAAATAGAACTAATTTGCCATTTTATAAATGGACTTCAAGTAGAAGTAGCTGTTTTCTAGAGATAGAGTAAGAAATTATTCTGTTAGAGATACTGGAAGGATTTGTTCAGCATTTGCTTGGTGCTGCCAGGAGAAGAGAATGGGAAATGGATAAAAGACAGACTGGTATGGCAGCCACTGGCAATATCCATTTAAATGGGTGTGTTAAAGTCACAGTGGCACAGGCACAAAAAAGAAGGAGACTGAGATAAAAACTTAATATGACAATGGGATATTTCAGGGAGAAAGAATGCAAATGCAAAGAAAAGAAGGGAAGGAATGCAATTTTCTCAGCTGCTAAAGAAGTAGTACAGTGGGTAGGGCAATTGCCTTGTATGCAACCAAAGTGGGTGCATAGCTAGCTATCTTTTTAATATGCAAAGATTTTAAATATACACAACAACCACACATAGAAACACTAGGCATTATGTGATAATAATTCTACTATTAATAATTTATCATTTGATTTACTATGAACTTCTTGACATAATTATTATCATAATCCTATTTGTATCATTAGCATTGAGCAATAGAGATTGACAAAGGATGCAGGCTTCTCCCACTATCCAATATTTCCCCCACTTCAAAGATTTCAATGAAACATTTCATGAGTAAAAATGGTGTAAAGTGAAAATAAAATATAAATATTTTCTAGCATTTTCAGATTCTCCCAAGAATGCACCAAATCATACCAAATTGCTCATGAATCCTAAAATCACATAGACAAGGAATAAAAACAGTAGTGATGAATCAATCTCTGGACCAAGTCAGTCCTGGGAAAGGTTGAGTGAGGTCACTCCAGCTCTTTGGGAGCTGCTGTCTCTTTAAAAAGCTGCTGAGAACCCAGTGCTAGTGTTATTTTTGCTTTTTGTTGTAACAGTGAGTCTGTTTTGAATTTATTTTATAAACTAGTGGAGGTCTTTCATAGTACAGGTGTAACTTAAACATTGACAAAGTAGAGGGTGCTGATATATGAATTAGTGGCACTGGAATGGTAATGGTAGGGTTTTTTGTTTGTTTTTGTTTTGGGGCCACACCTGGTGACACTCAAAGGTTACTCCTGGCTATGGGCTCAGAAGTCGCTCCTGGCTTGGGGGATCATATGGAGTGCCTGGAGATCAAACTGCAGTCTGTCCTAGGTCAGCCATGTGCAAGGTAAATGCCCTACCTCTGCAACCACCACATGGACCTACCACTTTGGCCCAGGAAAATGGAAATTTAAATAATAATGGCTCCTGAGTTAGAGAGAGAGCATAAATCAGCAACAATGAAGTAAAGAAGTATTAACTGTAAGGGAAGTTAATATTAAAAAAAAAGAATAAAGAAGAGAGCTCAAGAGTTTTTCTTTAAGAGTTTAACTCAAAAAAAAAAATAGTTTAACTCAAATTCTTGGGGCCGGTGCGATAACTTAGCAGTAGGGTGTTTGCCTTGCAGGTAGCTGACCCAGGACTACGGACTTTGTTTCGATCCGCAGACGTTCCATATGTTCCCCCAAGTCAGGAGTGATTTCTGAGCGCATAGCCAGGAGTAACCCCTGAGAGACACCTTGTGTGACCCCCCAAAAAATTAAAAAAAGAGTTTAATTCAAATTCTAACAAAGCTAAGCATGACCAATCTTCCAATAATGAAGTTTATTCAGGAACAACTAAGAAATAAATTATTTTTTATAGAAATTGCTTTTTGTGGGGCCTGGGAGATAGCATGGAGGTAAGGCATTTGCCTTTCATGCAAAAGGTCATCGGTTCGAATCCCGGTGCCCCATATGGTCCCCCGTGCCTGCCAGGAGCAGTTTCTGAGCATGGAGCCAGGAGTAACCCCTGAGCACTGCCAGGTGTGACCCAAAAACCACAAAAAAAAATTACTTTTTGTAATGTTTCAAACACAAAGGTCCATTTATTTTTGAAGCATATAAGGCTTCTTTACAGTCAAGAAAAAATAAATAAGGAAAAATGAGGTGATGAAGCAAAAGCGGGAAATCCTTTCCTTAGTATACCATTTAAGAGTTGGAATTATTCTATTGAAAGTTTTGAGGAGAAATTATCAAACTTTTACTAGATCCTATCTCTAAGATTATCATACATGTAAGCTATTAGAACCCACAGTGTTCCAAAGATTTCTGGAAAACTCATTAATGAGCATGATTGTAGTTTTCTTTGAGAAAATATTATTGCTGTTGAATAGTGCTAGAATAACCTGACTCAACTAAGGAATTCTGTTTTACATCATCATCAAATGCAACTTTTGGGGTTAGCTTTCTTGGACATATTTTGAACATTTTTAGACATCCAAAGTATTATTTTTTTGAGACCACACCCAGCACTGTTCAGAAATTACTCCTGGCTTTGTGCTCAGGGAATCACTCCCAACATATGCTACAGGGAGCATATGTGTTGCTAAGAATTGAACTTGATTGACTGCTTACAAACCAAGTGCTGTATCTGCCATAGTATCCCATGGTATCTCTCCCATATTAATAGCAAATGATTTCTAAAATCATTTATTGAGATTCTGTGGTTCATATACTATTAATAATGATTTCTCATGCACATAATTCCAATAATATAGCCATCACCAGTCCACGTGACTTCTTTGAAGGGATCTCTTTCCTCTACCCACTCCAACTCAATTGTGTGGATTAATATTATATGTACACCTATGTTCATAGCCACACTTAGTATAACAGACAAGATATGAAAACAACCCAAATGTCCAACTATAAATGCGTGTATCAAGAAGTTATAACAGATGATCACAATGGAATACTATACGTATTTAAGAAAGAACAAAACCATGCAGTTTGTAGCAACATGGATGGAATTAATGGATACCATGTTGAGTGAAGTTAGTCAGAAGGAAAGGGATAGATACAAAATGATCTCTTTCATACGTGGGTCTTAAAGATATACAGGAAGATAGCAATAGAAGGCCAAAGGCAACATAATGGGAGAACTGATCCATATATCCAATAATTTTAAATATGTTTACCTTTGAACAGACCAAAGATCTGTCATTAGGAATTCTTTGAATAACATTATCCCTTAAGGTTAGTTTTGTTCCTGAGAAATTGTCATCATTGATTTTTTTAAATTTTTGTTTTCTTCTTTGTTTTAAATTAAATTTATAAATTTATTGTTTGTTTAGGGGCTATGTTCTATGATGTTCTGGGTTATTCCTGTCTCTGTACTTTGGAATCATGCACAGCTGTCTGAGCAATGTAATAATTGTTATATATTCTATAGTGAATATATACTATATCCATGTGTAAACATTATTGTTTCAGGAGTGAGGTCACTCCTGAAAGTTCTGGAACCAACTGGTGGTGGTGGTGGTGTTGGGGAGACAGTGTCAAAACTCTAATCCAGTGTCCTTTACTTGAGTCACATCCCTGACCCTGAATGTGTAAATTAACAAACAATGAATGTAGATGAAAATTTCCATAGCTTCCCTAGAAGGCACTAATATCTCAAGAGTTCCCCACAGAAACCATATCACAAAGTAACATGATTTTTGCATTATCATGGGTCATTTTTCTATTTTTTTTTTAGGCTGGGGAAGTCAAAGCTCAAAAGTACAAATTCATCACAACACATGGCTCCATTTTCCTGGACATAACCTGAGATGGATCCTTACTTTTGCTCTCCTATTTGTGCATGTGTGTGAAATAGCGGAAGGCATTGTTTCTGATTCGTAAGTTATTTGATCACACATCAGTGGGTATTTTAATATGAATGGAGTCCAGAGGTATACAAAATTAGACTTAATTTTTTTGGTCATCATTTATTAGGAATACTTGCTCTTACCTATTTTGTCATGATAATAAGTTTTGTTTATATTTTTGAGGTACTGCAGTTTTATTGACAGCATGTTCAGATCTCCAAGACTATTTCCTTACCTCCTTCATCTGCCCAGCCTGTGAATTCTTTCCTTTAAAATATCCCATTGCTTTTTTGTCTTATTTTTCAAAATAGATGTAAATATCAAGCCAGGCTTGACTTGGTTAATATTGAATTCAAATAAATATATAGAAGTGTATAGTCAGTTCTTAGATGCTTTTATTTTGTGAATAAGCAAAGACATATTGTAGGCAGTGAAGAAGTCTAAGAATCAGTAATTAACTGAGCCACAAACTAAGACAAATACAATATTATTTGTTTTAAATGGTTGATTGTAAGACCCCTATTTTTTTGTTTTGTTTTGTTTTGTTTTTGGGTCAGGGGTTACTCCTGGCTCCATGCTCAGAAATTGCTCCTGGCAGGCACGGGGGACCATATGGGACACCGGGATTTGAACCGATGACCTTTTGCATGAAAGGCAAATACCTTACCTCCATTCTATCTCCCGGGCCCAAGACCCCTATTTTTTAAGTAATTTTGTAATCTTTATAAAACACTTTTGTATTGTGAAATTATGCTATAGTGAAATCTATTTGTAATCTTGAGCATTAGTGTGAGGAATATATTTTTATCATGTAGTAAAAAAAAAGAAACTCAATAGTTTGGTTATGAAATAATGATGAACAGTATAACTTTCAGTGAAGAGTTTCTATGAAAAGATCTTCACAGTTTGTAAGAAAGGAAGTTTCCAAACTAATTTTCCCCTTATCTACTGAGAACCTCTCTGACATCTGTTTATGTTTTCTGCTGCAATTAATAAGGAATGAAATTTTTATGCTTTTGTCCTGGGCCAACTATTTCATAATGTTTTCTAACAGTGCTCTGTGTTTCTGTGAATGTCTTATTTTTTGATAAAAGGAAAAAATAATATTATATTATATTTCATATCCACAATATTTGTTGGCTAATGTCTAAAATCTTTTGCACTATATTATAGAAATAGAGTCAATTGTCTTCATTTTCTTTATGCCCCAATACATGGACTAACTCTACATGTTTCTATACTTGTGCCAACGTGAATATCACATCAGCCCGTTGGTTACTAAAAACGGGATAATAGGTTGGTGGGATTGAATTCTTTCCAGCCATATAGCTCATGTGCATAGTCATGTGCATAGCCAACTGTTCTTTGAACAGTTGGAACTAATACTAATGAAGAATATGCTCATGACAAAAAAAAAATCATCCTCATAGTGATACAAAAAGCAGCAAAAAATCCAAGAAAAAAAAAAAACAGAAATCAAACTTGCTGTTACCCCTTCTATTCTTTAGTTAAAGGCTCCCTCAACTAGTTCCCTTCTCCTTGTTTAGTCTTTTATGCTATCAGCTTTATCCAGAATCCCAATCAATAGTAATCCCCACCAATCTGTAATTCCCAGACACTGGCAGGAGCTGAGGTCTGAACACCAGCTTCTGGCAGAGAGGCTGATACCATAGGTGATAGAGTTCTCCTGAGACTACCCTCTACTTTAGACAAAGTACACAGGCTGCAGGCAGTGACCTGGATTTCTGACCAGTTAGCTACTACTGGAGACTTCATTTGATTTCCCTGGTTAACCACACCTTTTCAGAACTGAATTTCCCAGAGTTGATCTTTCCAGTTTAAACTATTATCTTTTTTTTATTATTATGCATTGCTATATTTAAGAATTGAGAAAATTTTTTCTATGATGAAGTTGAGGGCTGTGTATCACAAATATTGAGTTTTATTTTATTTCTTTACCCCCGCTGGTTTAGTTCACTGCCCTCAGAATAGCTTGTCTCAGTGCTACCACACTACACTGCTCACAATTAGAATCCCTATCAAGGGCCTCTGTCTGTCTTCTGTCTCTGAGTATAAAGTTCCTCTTTCAGTCCTCTATAGGCTTTTGAAATCTCAGTCATGAGCTCTGGATCCCTGAGTTGCAGTTTCCCATGCATAATTGCTGGGACCTGGGAACTCCAAACTTTGTCACTATAAACAACATCTTGCATCCCAAAGTCTAAGGCAGTGTCTCAAGCGTACACATGTTGAACAAAAATGAATAAATATCCTAAGACCAAACAGTTGGGCAGATTTTAGTGTTCTGGTTCACTGAGTGCCTTGTCTTTGCTCTAGCTATTGACTTATCTCAGCACTGCTGTTATGAATATGGGATCACAAGACCTGGCTTGCCACCCAGAGCTTTGTGCTGGGTAGTGTCCATGGTACAGAGTGATGTCTCCCAACCCTCCTTTCGGTGTTCCCTTTGCCACCTGCATTCCTCATTGTTAACACATTCTGACTTGGGAGCAGTTTGGATAGAAAGAGTTGGGAGCATAATGAGAGCACAATGAACCCCAAATTCTCTATTCCATTCTCTAGGCGTGGGGAGTCAAGACACTTGCACCTCTTCATGCCAGCTGTGATGGGCTTTGTGGCCACCACCACATCCATCGTGTATTATCATAACATCGAGACATCCAACTTCCCTAAATTGCTCTTAGGTAAGTTTGACCACATATCTCCTCCACAATGAGCTGACTTACTTGTGTTCTTTTGGAGCAGGCTAGGAATTGGAACTGAAGACTGAATTTTTCTGTAGCTCCTTTGCATGTAGGAGGAAGAGAAAGCCAGAACATCTAGGGTGAGAATCCTCAGTATTTTAGGACATTTCATAGGAGTAGCCCTAGTAGTATGTGTCTGAGTGGCTGTGGTTACATATTGGTCCAATGTCTTATGAGAACCTCATAGCACCTTTGCATTGTGCTATGAATCTCATCTAGTTCCACTTTTCTGATGTAGGGTCAGTGTTGGGAAGCAACTGCCAAAATCCAAGCTTTTGTAGATTCTGTGGAAATGGGAACTTTCCAGAATTGCTGCTGAGGCATGGTGGGAATGTCCCTTTAGGTATCAGACTTGCTTTCTTACAAACTGAGTTTCTAAAAGTAATTACAAAAACAACAGTACCAGGCATCTGAAGTGTTATATTATACTCCTAAAGTATTTTATTTTGACACCATAATTTACCAAGTTGATCCTAATACTATCATTTCAGGCATTAAATATTCCAACACCACTAGTGTGGCCTTCCCTCCACTAATGTCCCTAGTTTCAAATCCCATTTTGTCCCCTTACCAGTAAAAACCAAATTTACTTCACATTGTTTGTTACAACACAAAGGCAAATGGAATTATCAAAAGCTAGATCAATAAAATTTAGTTTGTGATTATTGTTATATCTCACGATGGTATTACTGAAGTCATTGCTGAGAATTTACTAGATTTACTAGTTCACCCTTCTGTGTTATTATTTTTGCTCAGTGACATTGGTGGCTTCTGTGCAAATTTCTATTGTCTCTAAGCAACAATAAATTTTCTGTGATCCTACCAGGCTGAAAGTAGTGTGAAATTTGGAAGTGTTGTGGGGCCATGTATGTCCAGGAGCTATGGAGGTGAAACTATGTGATGGCTTGGCAGCTTGATGAGGTTTATTTGTTAAGATGGGCCTCTTCAATGTCAAAGGGTCTCATGTGTAACTTCAAGCTGCTTTGGAGCAGAAGGTATCTGCATGTCTCCTTTCCAAGGAGGCCACAGGTTTCAATTCAGACCAGACTATCTGGGAAGATTCAACTGCGTTGTATTCTTTTCAAAATTTATTTGTGGAATTTGAATGATTCTCTGTTGAAAGATGGGGGATATTGAGGGATGGTGCTGGGATTTCTGGTTCTGGTGGGGATCTGACTTTCTCCTTACAAGAACATTCTAGAGTTTTCAGTAAATAGACCTATTCCACTTGAGAAGATAAAGTTTCTCATTCTTCTTCTTTTTTTTTTTTTTTTGGAGGAAGAGGACATGATGGAGAGTACAATAAGCAATGTTTCATGATTACTTCTGGCTCTGAACTCAGGAATCACTCCTGAAGGCATTTGAGGGATCATGTGGGATGCTTTGGATTAAACTCAGTTGATGGTGTGTCAGGCAGGGCCCTTATTTGCTGCATTTCTTTGAGCCTTCGTTGTTCTTTTTGAGATTATTTGTGGAGCTGGGCTATCTATATTGGAGGATGTTGGATATGGCAGTGGGCTTTTGTGCCTTCAAGGAAAAAGGAAAATCTGCCCATGTCTATTCTAGGAATATCCCAGAGTTTTCAGGTCAGACCAGTCTACTTGGGAATATTCAGTGGTGTTGTGTTCTTATAGAGATTGACCATTGAAAGATTATGCTCTTAAGAAAAACTGATAGTAATGTGAGTATTTAAGATAGAATTAGACAGGGAACATACATGTTCATAATATTTTGAAGGAAGTGCAATCAGAATATGAATTTTTCTGTTAAAATTTTCAGTCATTTTTCTGTTCTTACAATTTTGGGGTTTGGAAATATAGCCAGTGGTTGTCAGAGGCTTCATCCATCTATATGATTGGAGGTGATTCCTGACAGTGATAACCATGTGGGATAGAGTGCAGAACCCTGGGTCTCTTGCATGGAAAGCATGTGGTCAGGTGATTGAGCCACCTCTCCTGCACCGTCAGAATTTTTTGTGCATACAAAGCACCCACTTTGATCAGATTGCTAGACGAACCGATGGAGACTTAAGTTCAACTTGGTCTTTATTTTAAGTGAGAAAAATTTGAGCTAGAAAAAGTATAATTATTTAATTTCTCTGAACTGGTCATTTTGTTTCAAGAGTATAATATGAATAGCAGCATTCAGAAAACTGAAATGTCTATGTAAATATTCCTAAGCCTTTACCTAGATTCTTTAATTTATATTTTACTGTTTTAACTCTTATCACTTTTATCATTTATCTACCTTTTTTCCATGCCTCTCAGTACCAGGGCAGTACTCTGGGAAAATTTTAAGGGATAAAAAACTGAAAGTCCCACATGCAAAGCATATATTCTACTCTACTAAGCTGTCTACACTACCCATATCTGTGATTTTAAATTGATAATTTCTTCTTGTATTTTCGTTGAATATATAGTCTATATTAGTACAATTAACAAGAATGTATAATCTGAAAATATTTTATATGAAATATTGTTTGAATATCAAATAGTTTGATTGTTATTGCTAATAGTGTTTATGTCTGTTCTCTCTGCTCTGGCAACACTTGTAGTAATGTTTCCAATCATTTAGGGACAAAAGTCACCTTTTTTGCTTTGATGATCTGTAAGGCAAACACTGCTGGTAACTTGCAAATTCTTTTTGAAGTCAGGACATCTTTAAAAATGTAATCAAAAAGCAATGTCAATTTTACCATCTACAGATGAACACTCATATCCTGCTGAATGTAGAGTCCTGATTTACAGGTTTTCTATCTTCCTGACTCTCATGAGTGATTAAACTGGAATCACTGCCATCCTGAAATCATCACTCGACCTTCAATTCAAAACTTCAAAATATAGGAGAGCTCATGTATTAGTCTCTTAACAAATAAAATGAACCAAAACTTTAATATTAAAGAATTATCTTTGCAATTGAGAAGCATCGTTATATTAAAATTTTAACTGAAGTTAAAAAATTTCAGAGAAGGAATATTTTTCTCTTAATTTCCAGCCCTGTTCCTGTATTGGGTGATGGCCTTTATTACCAAAACCATAAAGTTGGTCAAATACTGGCAGTCAGGTTGGGGTATATCAGATCTGCGTTTCTGTATCACTGCTATGATGGTCATCTTGAATGGACTCCTAATGGCTGTGGAGATCAATGTCATCCGGGTCAGAGTAAGTATCTGAGCCTTCATAGTAATAATTTAAAATGATCAACATAAGTAAATGTCTATTGTCTATGAAGATAATATAAAATTGACCCAAAAATCTCCATAGAAGTTGTTTACTCATTCATAAATATCCAGTGCCTGATGTGTTTCATGTATTATGTCCAGGGGCCAGGCGGTGGCGCTGGAGGTAAGGTGCCTGCCTTGCCTGCGCTAGCCTAGGATGGACCGTGGTTCGATCCTGTGGTTTCCCATATGGTCCCCCAAGCCAGGAGCGACTTCTGAGCGCATAGCCAGGAGTAACTCCTGAGCGTCACTGGGTGTGGCCCAAAACCCCCCCCAAAAAAAGTATTATGTCCAGTTTATAATATGTATGAAACCATTTTATATCTGACCTGTGGTTACAGGTATCTTGTACAAAAATGATTCCAGCTCTGGGATGTAACATACTAATGTCATACTTTTATCTCTCTGTTTTCTGTGGCGCCCTTTGAATTCATTCTGAATGGCAAGGGCCATGTTGAAGAGTAGTGGAAAAGACACTACTTGCATCAGCAAGACTATAATTTGACCATCAATACCAGTGTTGATAACATGTCTCCAAAGCTAGAGAATGGGGCCGAAGAAATAGCACAGCAGTGTTTGCCTTGCAAGCAGCCGGTCCAGGAACTAAGGTGCTTGGTTCGAATCCCCGTGTCTCGTATGGTCCCCCATGCCTGCCAGGAGCTATTTCTGAGCAGATAGCCAGGAGTAACCCCTGAGCACAGCCGACTGTGGCCCCAAAACAAAAACAAACAAAAAACAAAAACAAAGGCTAGAGAATGAAAAAAAAAAACCTTCATTGAGTTGGCTTTATTGTAGATATGAAAATTTATTATCAGAAATTGATTTTGAAAAATAACTTACCTTTTATGTGTTAACCTCAAGAGGATAAAAATGTGATATTCTGATATTAACGAATTAATGTCATGTGTCAAAAGAAAACTATTTCAAAGAATATATTTTTCTTGTTTGTTTGTTTTTCGGGCCATACCCGTTTGATGTTCAGAGGTTACTCCTGACTAAGAGCTCAGAAATTTCCCCTGGCTTGGGGGGACCATATGGGACGCTGGGAATGGAACTGCGGTCCTTCCTTGGCTAGCACTTGCAAGACCTTACCTCTAGCGCCACCTC
>PVKC010045021.1:0-11494 GCA_004027635.1 Crocidura indochinensis | reverse complement strand
AAGAAGAAGAAGAAGAAGAAGAAGAAGAAGAAGAAGAAGAAGAAGAAGAAGAAGAAGAAGAAGAAGAAGAAGAAGAAGAAGAAGAAGAAGAAATATGAGAGGGTGCAGAGCCATTCTGAATTTGGTAGACAGAGGAGCATGTGATACGGGGAATTTGAACTCTGATAGATTGAGAGGATCTCTTCAATCAGCTCTACAATTTAGCCTTTAAATAGAGTATATACCATTCGGAAATCTATGTGTCCAATTAAGAATCAAAAGTTCCCAATACCAAGAGGTATCTCTGGGGTCCACAGTTAGTTTTCAGTACAACCACTGATTCAAATGAAATTTAGTGTAATAATACTGGGTGCCTTTATTACAGTAAATACAGTGAGGTTTCAATATCTGTCTGAGCTCCCAGGAAAGAGATGAGTGGTGGCAGATTTGAGGTCACTATGATCTGTGGGTTTGCTTTCCCACTAATAAACAGAAAAAATTCTTCTGGATGAATACATATATGAAGAGTGTAGTTATTCCCTATTTAAGCTTCCTTCCTATGATCTGTGCCTGGCTGAATAGGACCAAGTAGTAAGGATTATAAAGTTTAGGTATAACTAAAATAATCCAAATATATGAGTTTGATGCTCTCTAACATAGCTACCCACCTCTATTTTAACTTGATGCCTCTTTGAGGGAGGACTTTTCACTGCAGTTTCCTAATGTTGGAGGTTTTGTAAGTCCTACTGTGACATCTCTCTCCATTGCCCAATAAAAGAAGGCCATGTGATGATCAGGCCAGCTGTTCCAATCATTAAAACTTTAACAATGAGCTCATAATTTCCTTCTCCATTGAATTATTTAAACAGCTGCCCCAGTCCATTCTCACGCAAATCCACGTGAATCCTGTTTCAATGGCAAATTCAGCATATTGTGCGAAACATCCGCTGTGACTCAGAAGGGAACACATAATGGGACTGGTGCTAAGTCTTAAACTATTCTCAGAACCTGCTTTTCATTAACATTCGATTTCCCTCTCTCTGCCAAGAGCCTCTAATAATAGACTCATTAGTAGTGGTGTTGGATTCAGATTTCCTGCCTGCACACTACAGTATCACCTTATCTCACACAATTTTTTTTTCTTCCTTCATTGGTTCAAGGAGGAGGCAACAAAACATTTTTAAGCCACTGGCTAGTTTTTAACCTGGAAAATGCCATATAGAATCCAAGTTGCAAGCAGCTGGTGTAGAAATAGATCGGGAAGAAAGGAACAGGATCCAACAATCTCCCTAATGAGTGAAACTGTGTTGCTGGAGACATTCTCAGTATCTGCTGTGCTCAACTCTCTTTCTTCCCAAATAGAAACTTGGAAAGAGATAAAAGAATATATATATTTAGTTTAAGCATGGTTCTTTATTTCCTATGTTGAAACATAAAGAGAGACCACAGCCGTGAAAAGCTTCCTATTTCCAAAATATTAGGAGTTGCTTCCTTTAGGGGTGATGGGATTCTTACATACATCCTTGTATGTAAGGAAGAGTTTTCTCTGGTGTATGCATACTGTGTTTTCGGGTCCAGACATAACTTTAGGTATTACTATTATCTTAAATTTTCTTCCAAGGGGTAGTATTTTATAATGAGCATAAATACTGTGTATAGGGCCCATGTGCAGGCTCAGAGTTGTTCCTTGGATGAAAAAAATTCTTTTATTATTTGACTTTTCCTAGTGTGTTTTCTGTCAATTAATTGGTCAGCCCATTATGTCAGCAGAAAATGAGTATTGGCGGATCTTGGAAGCTTCAAATAGCACCACTATTGCTATTCGATAGCAATGTTTTCATTCCCTATTGCTATTAGAAAATATAGAGTAGGGGCTGGGCGGTGGCGCCGAAGGTAAGGTGCCTGCCTTGCCTGTGCTAGCCTAGGACAGACCACGGTTCAATCCCCAGTTTCCCATATGGTCCCCCAAGCCAGGAGCGACTTCTGAGCACATAGCCAGGAGTAACACCTGAGCGTCACCGGGTGTGGCCCAAAAACCAATGGAAAAAAAAAAAGAAAATATAGAGTAAAAAAAAAAAAAAGAAAGTATAGAGTAGGTACAATTTTCTTTATGGTGGCTATGGTGTTTGGGAAAGAATGGCAGAAATACCTTGTGGTGTCAGCTCTGAGCATTTAGCACCACAAAGTGGGGATTATAGCTGAGATTGGCCCACCTCTGAGACTTCCAGGCTCTCTAAGGAACACTTTCCATGCTAAAAAAATGCTGGACCCCTAGGTCAAACATCCAACAACTTACTAGTGCCTCCATCCTTGATGGATTCTATAAGACCCTATTGAAACAGATTCAATGTGTTTGTTGACTATGAAGCTAGAGTCAGAATCTCTCTGTTAAGACATTTTATCTCCATAGATCTTATCAAGGAAACAAGCAAGGACATCAACCTCCAATCTCTCCCTCAATCCCATCTGTTGAATTAGAACTATAGTGTCCACTTATTCAGTAACAAATGTATTTTGGGAAAAGATCCCACCAGTGAACTCTAGACTACTCAGGTAGTCCATCTTTTCTATAACTGCTTCCTGAACTTCAAGTGTCTGGATAAAGAGAATGTATTATAGTTATTTAAAATCAAGATAGAAATGAGTCAGGAAGTCTGGTTTCAAGTTCATATCTGTCACTAAGTGGTTGTAGCAGGAATAGAACAATGATAAAATGAATGTCAAGTTATAGGCCTAGAATCAGTAGTTAGGAGAGTCAAGTACTATCAAATAATTTTAAAATATACTCTTAATATCAGTAGAGTTTACATTTTCATTTTGATCATTATTTTTAGTGTCCAACTCATAATATGTAAAATAAGGAGATAGGGTTGGATTAGAAAATTTTAGTGTTCCAAAATTCTTAGATTCTGATTCTCTTGGGAGGGTTCTGTGGGACATTGTAGCTAAACTTTTCCACAGGTCACACACTTTGTTGACCCCCTAATCCACTAAACACACAGAGTTCACATTCTACTCTCCCCTAACCTGGTTGACTGAAGCACATTATAAGTATCTCATTGTAACCTAACATAAACCAGATAAATCTCCCTGAAGTTGTTCCCAGATGTTCTGAATCTGAACACACTCATCCTCTGCTCTCTTGCCCCATGCTAAATTCACACAGGATCTGACATCACAGGCTTCATCTATAGAATATGGTAATAGCTTCAGATATGTAGCCTCCATTCTGATTACCCAGGACTAGTAAAGTTAATTTAATGTGAGATAGATCAGTTCATTAACCACAAAGAAATCCCTGTCACACAGCTTTCATGGGAAAGATTGACTTAGATGCAAGATAAATCAACAACCATGACTATGTACTAAGTTTTTGTACCATGTTTCCCTGGACTTTCTCTTACAAATGAATTATTTCTAGAAACAGCAAGGCACTTGTGCTATATGCAGTTCAATCCCTGACACCCGATATAGTCCACTAAGCCCCACCAGAAGCGATCTCTAAGCACAGAGTCAGAAATAATAACACCTGAACAAATGAGACCCTCAAACCAAAAATAAATGACTAAAATCTAAAATCCAAATAATTTTATTAAAAAATAAAATGATTTCAATTAAAGTTACATGATAGTCAAAGTTAGACATTAGCAGCTGTTTAAACTCCCTTCAGTCTCATCTAGATTTTTAAGATGAACATAAAGAATGGACAGGTGATCCCGTATTGATACCTACTAGCTTATTATTAGGAGGTCACTGTATCATTCATTGTTATCTCCAATGAATTGGAGAGATGGTAGTCACTGAATCTCTCAAGATAAAAAATATAGGGAAAGAAGTTCTTTTTTTCCTATCTCACTTCCCAGACCAAAGGGCCAGACATAACAAGTAACATAAAGCCAGCTGAAATCTGCCATAAGCGACCCAGGGAAAATGAAGCCATCATAAGAGATAAAATTGTGAAAAGATACATAATAACAGTATTCCTTTTTCCCAGAAGTAAAATTATTAGCTCTGATTAATAGCCACCAGAAGCAATTTGATAGAATATAATTACATAATTACTTAGTTATTGGATTCTTGGCTAAATCTTTCTTTTCAGCTGTAGCAAGGACAAGGCGTTTTATTATTATTATTATTATTATTATTATTATTATTATTATTATTATTATTATTACCATCATCATCTAGGATAATAAAGTGCAACTCACTGGGTCACTAGAGAGCTTCAACGCGATTATATTATATTATTATATTATATTATACTATTTATGAATGCTTGATGATATTTACCATATAATTGGCAGTCAATTTGGGTTTCTTTTCTTTGTCTTAGATGCCTAAAATAATGCAAACTGGCCAGTTTATTTATAGTTGATTTTTTAGTAAACTACTTTGGTCACAAAAGGAGCTTGTATTTTTCACACAAAGGAAGTTCTAAAAAAGAGAGAACATGTAGGGAGGGGGGCTAGAAAGGTCTCATAGCTATAAACTGCTATATTTGGACATGATTAGACATCTTACCACTAAGGCAGAACAGCCTTACTGTTCAACCTCTGGATATTGATCAAATCCTTTCAAAGTAGCGATGTAGCCAGCTTTGATGCAATTACTTTTCCCATTTCTAGAAAGGTTCACCACCCAAGGACAAATTAAGGCCCCAAGAAACAATGGACTTCCAGGCTAAAGGGGAGATTATGGGGTTGTATGCTTGATCATTCCAATTTAGGCAAATTTCCTAAAGGTAACAATTATACTATGGCGCAGGAGCATTTTAGTCCACCCATTCTCCAAAGGCATGCCCATTTTGAAGTATTTATTCTTTCCCAGGGGAAATCTGACTTGATTTGATTGAATTGAAGATGACATACTTTAGCTTCAAGATGCTAATTTCCTCTGAGAAAGATGTTTTTTTTTTTGTTTTGTTTTTTGTTTTTTTTAGAGGGGGTGAAACACTACCAATGGCTCCCAGGGGTTTCTCCTGGCTCTGTGCTCAGTAATTGCTCCTGGCAGGGTTACCAGGGATTGAAACCAAGTCTGTCCTGGGTTGGCCACATGCAATGCAAATGCCCCACCACTATGCTATCCCTCTAGTCCCTGAAAAAGTATTTCTTGACTTATTAAACTCAAGTTTATTGAGTAGGTGCTTCTCTTGAAGCTTGCCTGTGCTTATCTGTGCTGACCTCTCTGAAAGTATTATTACAATTTACTTGTCTATTTATTCAACTAGAATATAAATGCTTAGAGGTTAAAACCTTCTGTCTTTCCAGAAAATCCAAGGCATGCAGTCATTTTTATATAGGGAAAGAAAGAATGAAATGGTGAATAAATTAAGAAAATATTTTATGTTATGGGTTCTATTGAACACTAAGCCCAGAAGTTATTTGCAAAAGCCTAGGAAATCTAGATCAAGAAGAAAATTAGAGCAAAGGCACGTTATGACTTTAGAAAACTCAGTATTGAGGCCAGAGAGATAGCACAGTGGTGGGCATTTGCACTGCATACAGCAGACCGAGTTTGATTCCTGGCATCCCATAAGGTTCCCCGCAGTCAAGGGCAATTTCTGAGTGCAGAGCCAGGTGTGGTCCCTAAATGCCACTGGGTGTGGGCCCAAAACAAATCAATCAATCTATCAAAAAGAAAAGAAAACTCAGTGTGTGGCAGAAAATACAAGTCAGTGCTGGGCCCACCTTATCCCGGATGTGGTAGCTTCAATGTTCCTAGTATTCCCCAGGAAAATGGAGTCATTGATCAATTTGGGCTCCACTAACAAGGTCTTATAGAAAATGATACAAATACAGAAAGGTGCATTAAGACCCAATTGCTAAACAATAATAACTGTATACCTACATAGTTCTTTAAAAAACTGCAGTACTTTGTGGAAGTGAATAGAGTTCTAGTTTTGAGGAGCTCTCTTGATTAACAGAGCTTTGAATTTGTCCCTCTAGTTTCAGTGATTCTTTCTCTGAAGAAACACCCCATGAAATTATCTAAGCAGAGTTTTCACCATAAGTTCTCAATAGAGGAGGTACCTGAATATTGATTAAATAATAAATGACTTATCATTAATAACAGTGTCTAGCACTACTAGGCAGAACCTGGACAAATGAGAACAATATTAAGACCTCCTCAGAGTTTGGGTTAGACTTTACAATTTCTTTTCATACACACAGTCCTCTTAATATTCCTTAAGCTGAGAAATCTGTGTGTCTTTTTTCTCCCTTCTAAACTGAGTAGCAAGGCTATTCATCATCTTGATCATACAAGTGGTGAGATTTTCTAGAGTTGACACTCTAAATGGTATAAAATAGCACACTGCTTTTCAGGGGTGATATTTTAGCACTTCCATAAAGTTTCTCTGGAGATTTCCAAAGTTACCTACTGGCTCCCAGAAACTTGAATTCCTCTTTGAACTTGGTGCTTTTCTTGGTCTCCCTGCAAGATACTCATATGTAAGCAAGAAACTCATTCCAAAACACCAACGCTTGAAAGAACTTCAAAGATCTCTATCTAAAAACACAATTTGCTGGAGGTAATTCCTTGATAAGAATTCTGGCCAGAAATACAGTCTGAACCCAAAGACAAGGAGCAGCAGTTAGGACATTTCATATAAACTTTACCAACTATACCTCTAGTCCTGGGTGAGCTCCCAAACTGGAATCTCAACAGGATTTCTCGAATGCCAGTAATGTTCTTTTCTATTTTTCTTTTCAGTCTGGATACCAGATTCACATGTGTGTTCAATTTGTGCAAAAGTAATCAAGCTGGTCACTTAAAATTTATGTGTGTGTATTTTATATGCCTGTTAGACTTGGAAAATAAAGTTTCCAAGAGTTGAAAAAGAAAAATAAGTTCAATAAAATAAAATAAATCCTTGTTTAGATGTATTAAAAAAACATGGTCTTCAAGATTCCAAATGGAGTCACTTGTACTAAATCCCACATAACCAAACTGAAAACTGATAGCATTTAATTATAGTTCACAAAAATACATCCTATTGAATGAAAGAAAATATTTGCACATCATACATCTAACAAAGAGAAGCTAATATATAAAATATATAAATCCCACACAAAGCTCAATAACAAATGAAAAACTCCCACCAAAATTTGTGGAGAGAAAGCTGAATATATACATCTTCAAAGAAGACAAATACAAATACAAATATTTAACAAGTACTTCTACTGATTTTGGTTTTGATCCATTCCTGATTATTTTCAGGACTTATTTCTGACTCTCTGTTCAGGGATCACTCCTGGTGGAGCTCAAGGAACCAGAGAGAGTGCCAGGAATGAACATGGGTTGGCCATGAGCAAGGCAGGCACCTACCCCACTGTACTATCTCTCCAGCCCAAACTGCACATGTGACAGAAATACTATCACCACTGATTATATTGGGAAAGCATATCAAAATGGTAATAAGATGTTCCCTTATATCAGTGATGATCTGTATCAAAAAATTAGAAACAGTGAGTATTGGCAAAGAAATGGACAAAAGGGGAAAACTTATGTACTAAATATAGCCTTTATGAAAAACTGTCTAGATACTTCTCAGAAAATTAAAAATAGAAATAAAAATGATTCAATAAGTCTATTCCTGAGTAACTATATAAAATGCAAAAGCACTAATTCATAATAATATATGCACAATTGTGTTAATTGCAGCACTATCTGCAATAGTCAAGGTCTGTAAACAATACAAGTGCCCACCAATAGAGGAGGATAAAAAAGATGAGGGTTATATACATAATGCAATATTACTCATCTATAAGAATAATGAAATATTGCCTTTAGCTCCAACATAGATGGAGTAGGTATGCTAAATAAATCAGAGCAAGAAAAACAAATGCCAAGTGACCTCACTCATAGGTGAGCTATAAAAAAATTAAACAAGGAAAGAGAAGATGTCTAATAAAGATAAATCCTCATACTATGAGAACAAAACTGAAGTAACCAAATTAATGGTGGTTGGGGCCAGTGGAGATCAGAAATGAAGCTGGCCAAAAGAAATTAGAAATTGCAAGTTGCATTCCTTTATACACATAATGAGTCAGAGGAGAAAGAGATCAGAGTTTATCCCATTTAAAATAGTGTCAAAACCTCAAATAATTAGGAATCAACTTAATAAAAAAAGGTTAAAGATCTATACCACAAAAACTCCAAACACTTAAGAAAAAAATTGAAGTAGACCTAAGAGAATTGAAAAACAATCATGTTCATTGATTATAAGAATCAATGTTATCAAAATGGTCATCTTACCTAAACAACTGTATAGACAACCCCTATACAAATTCAGACAGTCTTCAAGGACTTTCAATTATAGAGTTTGTGTGGAACCATAGAAGACTACAGATAGTCAAAATCATAATGAAAAACAAGAAACTAGGAGACATTTCATGATCTAACAACAAAGCTATAGTGATCAAAACAAGCATGGTATTGGAACAAAGACAGACTTTTTAGACCAATGGGGTCAGAATAGAATATCCAATGACAAACATTCAAGTACATAGTCAACTAAATTTTGACAAAGGAGCTGAAAATATGAAAAATAATAAAGACAGCCTCTTCAAAAATGATTTTGGTATAGTTGAATAACAAAGTATAAGAAATTAAAGCTGAATCCATATCTCATACCTTATACAAAAGTCAACTCAAAGTGGATTAAAGATCTGAAGATCAGAGCAGAGTCTAGAAACTACACTGTGGAAAACATAGATAGAAAGACTCCTCAAAAGAGTCTTCAGTGATATGATGCCAAAGGTAAAGGCTACAGAATCAAATCTGAACAAATTTGACTACATTAAATAAAAAAATTTCTGTATGGCAAAAGAAACATGGGCTTAAACCAAAAGACAGCTAATTGAGTGAGAGAAAATAATTACACTCAATACATCAGATAAAGGGTTGATATCTAAGATACACAAAGTATTCACAAGGATTAACACCCCCCCAAATCTAACCCCATCAAAAATGAAAGAGGAAATGAATAGACACCTTTCTGAGGGAGACCAACAGAGGGCCAACGGGCATGTGAAAAAAAAAATACTTATCATCTCTATACTCATCATCATTTTTTTTATCATTAGGGAAATCCAAATCAAGATGACAATGAGATATCATCGTACACCAATCAGGATGGCACATATCAAAAATACTGGGAACAATCTGTGTTGGCAGAGATGTGGAATTCTCATCTACTGCTAGTAGGAATGCTCTCTGGTCCAAATCCTATGGAAAATAGCATGAAGGGTTCTCAGTAAACTTGCAATCGAACTGTCATATGATCTTTCAATTCCATTTTTGAGTATCACCAGGAAAGAAAACATTTATTCAAAAGGACATATGCACACCACTATCCATTGTAGCATTTGAGTACAATAGTTAAGAGTTTAAGTCAACCTAGATGTCCAACATAAAATGAGTAGATCGTGAAGATGATATATATATATATATATATATATATATATACACACTTTGGAATACTACATAGTTCTAAGGAATAATACAATCATATAATTAGCTGCAACATGGAAGAAATTGGAAGATTCTATATTAAATGAAGTAAGTCAGAAGACAGGATATCACTTACATATGGTTTTAGAATAACTGCATGAAGGAATGCAGTGATGTAAGTTGGGGTTGTTTAAAATATTCTTGGCCCCAGCGAGAAGGAAAGAAACAGAATAGAGAGGGATACACGATGTCAAATAGTGATGGACAAGTTCAAGGGGACTCAGGTGCATTTGAGTGGAGTTAAGAAAGACAGAACTGAATATCCAAGCCACAGAGTCAACAACAAGTAAACGCAAGACCCAAATTTTAACAACCAAACTTAAAATGGTGCCTGTTATGATGACAGACTGAAGTGAGCAGGTGTGTAGATGTGTGAGATGGGATGGAATGAACTTTGGGAACATTGGTGAAGGGAGGTTGATGCTGATTGTGGGACTGATACTGAAAAGAATGTATGTCTAATACTTAACTATGAATAACATTGTAAATAATGATGATTTAAATTAAAAATGTTTTAAAAAGTAAAGAATCTAGAAATTGGATTCACTATTATAAACCAGAAAACCAATCTGGTGAGATATAGTTGAAAAATGTAGACAAGTCCCCCTTATTTTTCCTAAAAGATAAGAAGATGTAAAGTTTAATGTGAAATATTTATTTGTACTCACATTGAAAGTGTGTCTCAGGGGATTAATTCCTAAGTGAATATAATTGATCACCCTGGCCTTCAACAGCCTAGCACCTACTCTGCCTAAAATTTGGGCTTCTCTTTCTTCTTTCTCCTTCTTGAAAAGAAAATAAAATGGTTGCTTTGAAGACACGAGTAGACCATCTTCCAACCTGTTGGTTCAGTTCCAATAAAGCTCTTTCTCAGACAATGTCTGAGTCACTTTTGATTGACCCTGAGTAGCAGTAGAACTAATCTCTCTAGGACAGATGAGTCCCATGATAGAGAGATAATGACACTTTGGTGTTAGATACAGTACATCATTGTACCTCTACAATTTATACCCTTATAAACTATATTTTTCTCAACAAATATTATGTTCCTTCTTTTTTCATTCTTTCTCCAGAAGATACTGAAATCTACTTGAGCTCACAAATCCTATAGGAAGACTGAGATTTGAGTCAGATGTTCAGACATCAGAATTAAGCCTGGGCTATCTTCTATCTTTGAATGGAGGGATTTTTGGTTACACACTTTCCTGGAGTGTGCTGAGTGATAGTATTTGAAACCTGCATTCTTATCAGAGTGGTAGCCACAGAGAAAATGTGCATCCTAGCCCTAGAGACAGAAGCAGAGCGCACAGCACACAGTAGGGGCAGAAACCACAAAATTAGAGGTCAGTGACACCTCCTTGACTGCTTTAGATCATCCAGACTCCTGATAATATCAGTCTCAAAGAAAGGAAACTAAATTCAAACTTAAAAAAACCAGCACTCTTTTATGTCTAGGGGCAGATAACAATGTCAAAAATGTTTCCTTTATCTAAGATTAAGGCAGGCTAAATTCTTAACCAGAAACCTTCATTTATATTTGCGGATGCAATGGAGTGTGGATCAGAGGACCTAGTCCACAGCCAAAGCTGTCTTTCTAAAAATAGATTCTTATTTTCCTAGATTAACAGCTTTGACTGTCATTGCAAGGCAAATAGTAGTCTAGGCCCTAGGGCATCCTCTTCCAATCTACCTACTTGTTGCTGAATAAACTCTTCCTTTTTTTTTTCCCTTTCAATAAACTCTTTCTTAACCTATTATTCTTTGGTTGAAAAGCAGCAGAACAGACCTTTGAGGTTATTGTGACACCTTCTAGGCAAATAGCAAGCATTTATCTCCTCTGCATAGGCACTCACAGAACACAAATGTTACTGTGCTCTGGGGGGACACGGCGAGCATATGGGACTCATCACGAATGAAATTAACACAGGTTCTCTTCAATTTGGTTCTACATAGTATTATTCCCCACCTTGGAGGCAGTCAAATAATAATCAAGTCAAAAAGG
>PVKC010045020.1:0-11489 GCA_004027635.1 Crocidura indochinensis | reverse complement strand
CTGGAGCTTGGAATTCTGTTACCAATCAGAGAATTCGATGATCCTCTGCCTGAAGCACAATAACTCAAGAGGAGTCATCACTTACATGGTTGAGCTGTTGGGTATGTATTCTAATTTCATCAACATGGAATTAGTTACAAGAAGTACAGAGAAGAACTCAAGGCAAGAGCAGGATTTGCATTGTGAAAAGTTCAAATCATCAGCTAGGAGAGTATATTACCCAATATTATTTAATAAACCAGTCAAATTTTGGGTTCAGCAAATAAATACATTATGACTTGAGAAGTCTTGCTTCATACCATCCACAAATATTTTTAGTGGGTTCCTGTAGATGTTCCATTGACCAAAATATTGCATCTGTTAGTAATATCTAATTTACTTATAATCCTTGTCTGCAAGTGGAATCCTATGGGCAATATTGGATAATAACCTTGCATTTTTGTCATACACATTCCATGATTTGTAAAATGGGATGTGTATACTGTGCTCCCAAGAAAATAGCTTTTAAAACTGAATATGGAAATGGGATGGGTTTGGGGATTTTGGAAATAGCATCATCAAAGAAATCGGGTTTGGAAGAATACTTAACTGGCCTAAATCCTAATATCTCTTCCTCACTCTATGTGCAATTGAGAACTGGATTTGTTAAGTATATTCATATTTAAGGATATATATATCTGACTTCTTAGTGTTGATTAATAGTGATCAATTACTAGTTAATACCAACCACAAAAATGAGGGTATAAAAATAGGGAAAATAATTTAGTTCTTAGAACACAAAGACATTGCAGGGTAAACTCACACATGAATGTAGTCTCTACCAAGAATCAAATAACAAGCTTTGATTGTGATCTCCTAATATGGTCATTTTGAGGTGTTGGTGCAGTGCTTAGATAGAAGAGACAAAGATAGATTTTCAACATGCCTTCTGAGAGCTTTGTGACACAGCCCCAAATCTTCTATTTATCCTCTTGAATGTTAAGGAACTCTGCTCATTAAATATTTATTTAGTCTCCATCAGCAAGCAGTCACTACTTGGGAAACCAGTGTGGGTCAGAACGTGATATTTTCTGGAAGAAATATCTAATAGCTTTGTCATTGACAAAGTTTATACTTTTGGCTTTGACATACTGGTCTGTTTGACTGATTGTTATTGACCTGCCCATGTTGGAATCTAATAAGACAGATGGTAGACAAAAAGTGAGAGCATCATCAGTGTCAGGTATGTCCTTGGTGACATGTCACTAGGAAATAGCTGATAATCATCAACACATAATACATTTAGAGCAGGAATTAAGGATGATGAAATCTGTTCAACTCTATAGGAACAGTATTATGTTTACAAAGTTTGGAAGCATTCTAATGATTGGTTTACTACAAATTGCAGTAAGATTTGGTCATGAAGTGACCAAGGAAGATAATGGAGAGTTCGAGAAGATGTTAGAGAAATATAACATTCCACAAAAGAACGTCCTCGATATCAGCAAAGACGGTAACTTTGCCATAATTTATACTTAATTATTTCAGTTTTCCAAAATTAAGTCATGCGATTAGGAAATAACTGTCAGTTTAATCAACATCTTTAAAATTTAAGAGTCATTCTTTTCACCTATCCTGTAAACCTGAATTATGAAAAAGTTCTTGACATATTTGTCATGAAATAGTGCTATGAAATACTAAAAGTGGTCAGTACTCATTTTGATCCTCATTTTCTTTCTATATTTCACAGACCCCTGCGATAAGAACATTCTGGGTGAGTGACTCCATGCGTTTATAACTCCTGAAATTGGGGGGCTTTCAAGAATAAGATACAAGTGGACTCAGGGATAGTGTAGCTTGGCCAGAGCTTGAATTCTATGACTCCATGGTTTCAAACCCTGCTATCCCACAGGTTCTACAAAAAATACAAGGAGCAAATCCTGAGTTCAGAAACAGTAGATAAATCTGACCAGAGATAGGAGTAAGCCATGAAATTTGTAAGATGTAACCATAAACCAAATAAAAGCATAGTTCTACTAATCAAAATTTTTATTAAAATTTCTCCTTCATTGTTGAGTCAAAGATAGATAGATACAGATTAGTATCACTCATATGTGGAATTTAAGAAAAATAAAAGACAGGATGTTATTAATACCCAGAGACAATACAGATGAGGTTTAGAACGACCTGCCTAAGTTATGAAGCATACCACAAAAATTGACGAGTGTAGTTAGAGAAATAACTACACCAACTTCATTATAATAGTAGTGAGAAAGAGAATGCCTATAATGAAGACAAGCTTGTGTGGTGAGTGAGGATTTTGGGGGGCATTGCCAGTGGGAAGTTTGCACTGTTGAAGGGGTTGCAAATTTTTATGACTGAAACCCAAATATAAACATGTTTGTATCCATGATACTAAAATATGTTCATAAACAAAATATGAAATAGGATTTATGCTCCAAAAATTTTTCATCTCCCTCCCACAAACTGGCCAATATTCTAACATTGTTGGAAGCTCACATTTTGTTATTTTATCTTTTGCAGATGACTAAAGATATCATGATAACGCCAGCCTATGCAATATCATCTCCAGTGTCAGAATCAGAAATCATATATCCACTGGCATTGTCTTACAAATGATCCTGCTTTCTCTCCTAGAGTCATGAGTAGTCCCTTATATTTCAATAATCACTTCCAATACCTATATTAATAAAGTGATTCATATATACTACCAAGTGTTTTTCATAAAACGAATTTTCTTGAAATTCACAAAAATATCTCCTTGTTGGTGAAGGCAAAGAAAAATGAGATTTCCCCTGAAAGTGAAATCATACAATTTGAGCAACTAAAATCAATCATAGGATTCATCTATACCTGTTTTCAAAAGTATAATTAATAGAAGTTTTTAAATGTTAAATTTCTCATAAATTATTTCTTAATTGGATATCCCATGCATAGCATCAGAAGGACTGATTCAAGGGCCTGATTAAGATGTGACTATGTGTCCAATTTTTTATATTTATTGCAATCGGTATCCAATACCATTTTAGATGGAACAGCATTAAACATATGAGGGAGACAGAGGGAATTTTTTCAACCCTTCTTTGTAGGCTTCCCAGGCATTGAACTAAAGTGGCCCTGAATTAACATATCCTTGTCCCCTGAATTCCAGGCAAGATAGCTGACTGAAGGAGTAATTATGAACTCAGTGTTCATTTCTCATGTAGATCTCATCACCCATTAAATCAGTGACAGTAGACTAACCAAGACTGATATTTGCCTTTTTCCCTTCAGGGCAATGCTTTTTAGCCCTCTAGCACTCTGTTGGACAGAGGAAGATAGAATGCCTCCTCCTTGCAAGCCCCATTGCCCAATTATGGGGCGAGATTCGGAAAAGATAATAAAATTATCGGCATCTTTGTCAATCATTTATTTAAATTCCTTTCCTTTTAAAAATTATAGGAAATGACTGTAAGATACACAGTGATCATTATTTTTTAGAATTGGGAGATATATAGGATGTTAGTGATTGAATCTGTGGGTGCCGCTTGCAAGACCAGGGCCCTACACATTATACTGTAACTGCAATCCATTAAAAACGCAAGCAAGGGCAATTAGCACAGAGAATAAATATCTGAAGATCAAAAAATAAAGAAAAATAGAAACACTACATTGAGTATTATAAATTTTCAAAAATAATTTTTGTGTGATCATTTTTAACAAAAGTACTAAATATGGAAAGTAGACTGGAAATATAGCCCATAAGTAGGGGTTGGGAAACCCAGTTTATTATAAAAAAATGTACAAAAAAAACTTAGATAAATCAAGAATTTTTCTCATGCATAAATAGGAAAAGGGAAAGCCATGGAGGAATGTGTGTTGGAAAGTGTTATAAAAGGTGCTTGAGGGGCTGGTGAGGTGGCGCTAGAGGTAAGGTGTCTGCCTTAAGGGCTAGCCAAAAAAGGACCTCGGTTCAGTCCCCTATATCCCATATGGTCCTCCCCAAGTCAGGGTCAATTTCTGAGCACTTAGCCAGGAGTAACCCTTGAGCATCAAACGGATGTTACCCCCCCCCAAAAAAAAACAATAAAAAGAGGGGGTGTTGAGAACAAAGGCATGAGTATTTGTTTCAAAGTTTACATTCACAATTTAATTGCATTGTGAATAATACTTCTCTAGAATTTTAAGCCAACACAACTGTTTTGTAAGGTAGCAGGACTAAAATAGCAAGAGGGAAACCTTCTAGATAGTCAATGAGATCATTGCAAGAGGGTTGTGAAGGCTTACTCAATAAATTTTTACTGGATCCCAGCTACCGCTGTCTTTTACAGATTTGGTCCTACTATTTTAAACCTCTGTAGCGTACTACTGATGCATGACCACATTAGTGAGGATGATCAAAGAGAAGAGAGTCACATCTATAACCGAGAATATGTCCAGGACATAATTTGTCTCTAACACAGCTTCTTTTAACCATAAGAGGATGAATTCTGAAATTTCTTTATGACACTACTGAGTCACATTCTAGAATGACAATGCTTCCATGTGCACCTAGTGGATGATTCAATTAAAGAATCTACTTATTTAAAATTAATCTTTCTACCTGATTTACTAAAAACACTCTGGGAAGATCTCACGATTTCTGAGGACATGTATAAAGTAAGATTTGCACACTTTCTCATCATCAACAAAGAATCCTGGAGGGAGTGAAAATTGGAAAATTATAGACTTAATGAAGATATGGCTTTTTAAACATTTCCATAGCCCATCATTCCCCCTTTTAATAGACAGGTGAATGGTATTTTAGTGTGAAAACAAAGATTGCCAGTGTTTGTAATCTCAGATTATCATCAGATCTCTCCCAAATTCTGCAATCATAGCTGAAGAGAAATATCAGTATAGGACAAATTTTATCATTATACATTATTTCTGCAAAAATGTAACACCATAGAGAGAGTGAGACAAAATTAAGAAATGGTGTGTACCTCTAGTTATATATTTATTACTGAAAGTTACATCAAACCGGGACTGTTAAATACATCAAATCTATCTCACAAATAATCTCTTTCAAATTACCTGAATTTATACTGGAAAATTCTAGACTGTATGTTCAATAAAGGAATAGTTTCTCTTCACTGCATAGATACACAGGCAAGAAAACTTAACTGGATAGGTTGAAGAATATCAATCTTGTTTTTTTGTCAATAAAAATCTTGCAGAGGAAGAGGAGGAAAAATTGTTCAAGGATGTTTTCAGAAGATTGCCTGGTACCACATTTAAGTTTTATGTATTGATACAGTAGACTGCTTTTAAGAGTAAATGGACCTTGTCTAAAGAAATCACGACCTGGATTGATTCTCTGGTGAGCAGTTCAAGTATTATTTTGGTGAACATAATTCTGTGAAACTACAAGAGCAATTTTAGTTCCTCATGTAAATAGCACCAGGAAAAAATTCTAAAAACATTTTGAGTCTTAAAATTCTATGTAATTTTTGTTTTATATCTGTTCATTTCCTTTTCGGACCACACCCTGCAGCACTCAAGCAGTCTTCCTCTCTCTGTAATCAGAGATCATTCCTTTACTGCTAGGGTGTTGGGTCACAGTTTATTTTATTCCAAATCACTTTTTTCCTCGACTCCTTGGCCCATCACCAAGGATTTTGAAATGTAAAAACTCACCTAGATTGATTTAGGTTCCTGTAGCTACTTTTTGCCATTTTATGAATCATCCTGTCCTGGGGTGGATTGAATGGGAATAAAAGTTGCTGGTTTACACATATGCACCACAAGGTTGGAATCTTTCCTATCCTATATTTCTTACATTTCTGCTTAGCTTGGATAACTGAGTTTTTAGGGATACTTGGATACAAATTTCTATGCTCTGTTTTGGATTAGGAGTGTGAAATCCAAAGCTGATTATCAAAGTGGAGTGAGCCAACAGCAAGGCAAGTGCCCTTCCCACTGTACTCTCATATCATCTTTCCAATTTCAGGTAAGCTAGAGTACAAATTATTTTAGTTTTATCTATCTTTACTTTCTTACATATTGTATCCACAAGTTTTTCTTCTGTTTGCAAGAGATCTTTCTCAAAATAATATTAGTCTGTGCAAGTAATATTTTCTGCAATAGAAAATGACTAAATTTAATGTTTTTCTTGGGGGTGCACACCCAGTGATACTCATGGGTTACTCTGAGCTTTGTTCCAGGGACTCTATAGGATACAAGGGATAGAAACCACATTAAATGAATGTAAGGCCAGCACCCATCTAGGTATGTTGTCACTCCATCCTCAATGTTTTGACTTACATTATTTTCTAATCAAGAATTAATTAATAGCCTCCTTGCTATCCCTCCTAGCCCCACTTTATTCCTTTAATAACGTCTTTTATTCAAACCTTTTTTTTTCTTTTAAGAAACTGTTTTTATTTAGATATATCTGAACATAATTATTTTTAGTTTTTATCATGGCTCTGTTTTCTTCTCTCTTCACCCCCAAATCCACCAGCAACACAGTGTAGCACCACTTCTTCCTGCATAGGCATATTAAAAATAGGGGAAATTTTACTTGTAAAATCAAGCTCTTATCTACTAGGGATAAGAACTTATACTTTTTTACAACACAGGGACATCTCCCAAACTGAATGTATTTCATGGGGAACCAACCTAGACTCCAGGGAATTAGGCACCGACCTTGACTCCTGGATCACAGACATAGAAATGACAGAGTTCCCCACAACAGCTCCAGAAATAAGGAGAATACTTGACCATCTGTATTAGGTTAATGGAAAAGGAACTTGCATACTGTAGATTCTAATTATATGCTCCGTTGTCTATATTTGTTTTGGGGATCACTCCAGGCTCAGGACTTATGTTCTCAAAAGACAACGGGGAAGCCTATACTATCATCATGAGTATAGACCTAGATAACACTATCTCTTATACTGTTTCTCCCCAAATGTAAAGTAACCACCTTTCACCCTTTTCTTTGTTTTTTTTTTCTTCACCCCCTTGTAAGTTTTTTCTTTTTTCTTTTGGTTCCCGTTTTTGTTTTGTTCTGTTCTATTTTTTGTGTTTTGATTTGATTTGTTTTATGCTTCCTTCTGGGTCGAAGCTGGCGGCTCTCAGAGAATGCTCCTGACTCTGCGCTTGGAAGAGGCCCCTGGAGGTCATGGAGAACCATATGGGATGCCGGGATATGAGCAATGCTTATTTTTCTATACCATAAAACTCTCCAGCATACTGTATAGTTGCAATAAATCATGTTTGAAATATACATCCTGTTCGTATAAGAATACAAAATAGCCAATATAATGTTCTTCCTAATACACAGAACCATGACAATGAGAAAAAAGATACTACACATTTTGAAAAAAATATTATGAAATACACCTTCATTAGTGATAAGGATAGTATATATCTATGACCCAGATTTTCACAAATTAAACACATCCATATTTAAGAAGTAAGTAAAATTTGCCTGGTTTTAAAATATCTACAGTTCTTTTTCAAAAAGGGATGAGTTGTTTTCTTAAAAACCAGAAAGAAAGAACCAGGGTCCACATACCCACTCAATGTTGTTTTTCTTAGTTGATTGCTTTGAATATTTTTGGATTCTTACCCATGATGGATGCATTGAGAGAAGCGTCATTCATCGAGACTTTGACAATAGAATTCAGCAATACATGAATTTCCATATTAGTTCTATGGAACTTGTGTTATTTACTTACAAAATATAAAAATATAAAATCAAAATCCTGACCAAAGGCTAATCAGTATTTTTAATTAGCCTAAATATCAGTGACTTGATAATCACTGATTACTAAAAATTAGTTCTCGTATGTTGTAACATTGCTTACAGAAACACTTTTGATGTTGTATACAGACAGATCAAATCTGTAAGGAAAGTTCATTTGGAAAAATAAGGAAAGAATGAAAGAAAAAATTAAATTCATAATAAGCAAAATACTCTTTATGTATGGAAAACCCAAATTTAAACTTACAACAAAACTCCAAGTCTTTTTTCTGATAAATTCATATCCAAAGTTAATTTGTTACAGATGATGGCCTAAAAAGGACAGAGTAGTAACGTTCTTGTATTCCTACCAGTGCTTTAATTACAGGTGTTAGAGTATTTGGTGGCAAAGATACATGAGTGATATTAGCAGTGAAGTCAACAAATTAGTGTGTTGACAAAAGAGAATAAGGAAAAACGATTTCCCTGAAAATTGAAATCCATTTTAAAGCTAAATGTTATACTTCTATCCTGAGTCCATCTGTGACAGCATAGTGTTTGTCTGAATCAATAGCAAGAGCAACATGAAACAGCACTTTTGGGGAAATCCTGAAAAAGACATCAGAGATGGGGACACTCACTCAAAATGAAGCTGATGATATGCTACATGAAGTGAGAGCATATGGTTCACTTTCTATTCCTGTGTGCATTTCTACTTTACTTGTATTTTGATCATAACTTTGTGATTGATAGTTAAGTTCTGACACTAAGCAATATTCTGGGGCCCCTCTAAAGGTATGTGCACATATTTAGCTGTGGAAAAGAGGCCAAAGACTCAAGTTGAATTCAATCTCTGTTCAATTTATTTGAAGCAAATGGTAGAATATTTATATTCAATTTTTGACAAGTCAAATTTCAGATAAAACTACCTTACCAAAAGACACAGGAGCAAATTTTTTAAGATATATTCTGATGCAAGGAAGTTTTTCATTTTCTCTGTTCTTGCTATCTGAGGTCCCGCTGATAGTCTGGTAAGTTGGTATTGTTTTGATTTTATTCCAATTTATGTATTATGAACAGGAGCCTGAAATGTTAACTTTTGATATGACTTTATGTAGGCTAACAGCAAAGGTAGATTTGTGGTGAGTAGTTATTTTTTAAGACTAAAGAGAAAATACCTGAATCTATTCAAATATTTATAATAAGTTATTTTTATAAACCTGATTAATCTATAAGAGGAGATATAAGAAAATTGGGTAATAATTACTAGATCAATGGTATCTGATGTAAATATTAGATCTGTATAATCTTGAAAATGTTAGCAGATGGGCCCGGAGAGATAGCACAGCGACCTTTGCCTTGCAAGCAAATGATCCAGGACCAAAGGTGGTTGGTTCGAATCGGATGTCCCATATGGTTCCCCGTGCCTGCCAGGAGCTATTTCTGAGCAGATAGCCAGGAATAATCCTTAAGCACCGCTGGGTGTGGCCCAAAAGCCAAAATAAGAGAGAAAAAAGAAAATATTAGCAGAAATATGTCTCAATGAATATTGATGCTACATCCATTTTTTTTTCTGAATGTCTCATAGACAGACAACGAAGGTTTTTCAGGGCCCATATGCCCTGAAAATATGTAAGTACAGGTTATTTTCCAAACATGTTTTGCTAAAGGTGTTACTTTTTATGTATCTCTTTGTGAGTACAGGCAGATTTCAAAAGATTCTAATAGCTAGGTTTTGAAAAACCCACCTTCAGGTAGATAGGGTCTTTCTAGGTCAGAGTTTGTTTACATGGTAGTTGATGTCAAACTTATTATTTCATATTCTTTTCTCTCTATTTTCCCCAGAGATTTTGTCATGTGGCTGAAAATGAGAAAGTGAGTCATGGTTTGCATTCATTTCTTTAATAGATTGGTGAATTGATATGAATGGTGGTGGTGGCTATGCAGCTGATCTTCTTCTTAGTCGACTTACTTCTACTCTGGTGAACATACATACACATCACTCACTCACTAAAGAATATAGTGGCCAACTTTCTGGAATATCTTCTACATTTTAAAGTCAAAGCTCCTCTCCAGTGGTGTTACCTTCATGACTTAGAAGATGTCCCAAGACTAGTAATTTTTCAGTTATCACTGATGTTAAACCAGCGACCATCTGCTATATCTAGTATATTGGATAAAGCAGATACTCATGATTAGCCAGCTACTTCCTCTTCTGACTTATTTTTAAAATAGGCACAGCAGAAAGATACTCTGTGTCTACTCCACTGCAGCCACGTTAAAACAAGTTAGATATAGTGTCAGGTGAAGCTCACATTTACTACCTTAGTGCCATAAACCTGAGGTTTGCCACTCTGCTCTCGCCAGTCTGTGTATTAAGAACCTCCATCCTATAAGGGCTTGAATATGAATTCACTAGTATTATAGTATTATTAATAAAGGCCTGCATCTTATATGGACCAATGTCCTTGAGCATCATACAGGTTGGAGTTAGAGGTAGCTTTGAACTGCTCAGTATTTTCATATAATTACAAGATACTTCTTACATATTCAGCTATACATGCAGTGCAAATTTAGGGTATGAAAAATTCCACATCCTTGTTTCTTCTGGAAAATCTCTTCTTTGCTTCATTGCCCAATGAAATATTGAATGGAAAAGGTCAGTATGCTGATATAAGAAAATAAGTGAGGAAAGGCGTTTGACTTTCATGCAAAAGGTCATTGGTTCAAATCCCCGTGCCCCATATGGTCCCCCGTGCCTGCCAGGAGAATGTATGAGCATGGAGTCAGGAGTAACCCCCGAGCACTGCCGGGTGAGACCCAAAAGAAAAGAAAAAAATAAAAGAAAATAAGTGGCTCTATCTAAAGCTATCATTGAGTAGATCTGTGAGAATTTGCGAAATGATTGATGCCCATATGCAAGATATTATAGGGAATATTCATGTTATATGTGAAATTTCTACAATAAACAATAGACTAAGTTTACAGATACGAAGGACCAAAGGAAAAAAGCAGCAGATAATAAGACGATTCTTAGCTTTGAGACTGCTACTGAAAATTGTAAGAGATATTAAATTCTATCAGATAATTAAACAAAGTCTATGAAAAAATGTTGCGATATATAAATATAAAAACAAGATTATGATAGAGGTGATTGTTTTTAGAACGATGAATGCACTATCAAATCTGGGATGCTTTTTACAGCTCACCACTATACTTACTGCTAATGATTATATTTGTTTCATTTCCCTAAACTTTACTGTGCCTATACAAATTAACAGACACTCTGGGGATTTATTTTTGATCTGTTGCAAAATAACCAAACTTATTTAAACCTTCTCAAATGTTGGGGCATGGATTATGAACAAGGAGGGGCGCCATTTTATAAAGGCCTCATGGCTGGCTTCTCAGCTTCTGAGCAGGAAAAGACGCCATTTTGTAAGTATCACATGGTGTAAACCACATATTTAAGACTTCAAATGCTTATTTCATAGACTCTGCCCCAAGTTGCCTGGCCATACCAAATGTCCTATCAGGAAAGGTCAAAGGAACAGTAGGAATGTACCCAAAGACAAAAGCCAATCATTTTTAGGATCATCAGAAATCTGGAACCTTCCTATAATCCTTCCCTATATAATCTTCATCTGTCATTGGGTGGGGCTCATCTCCATTTGTGGTTTGCCCTTGCTTGCCAGGCTGGGTTTTTTTTCACAGACTCATTTAAGTATTAAACTTTATTTTAGTTGTATGGTCCCGTCCTACTCTGGAGCCCTACACA
>PVKC010045019.1:0-11486 GCA_004027635.1 Crocidura indochinensis | reverse complement strand
TCACTCACTCACACACACACACACACACACACACACACACACACAAAACAACAACTCATTTTGTACAGGGCAGCTATGCAACTACCAACATTAAAAAATACTAAGAAATGTAAACATATAGCAAATATTAATAGAAAGTCACTCTGCTTGTTCTTGTTTGTGGTAAGACCAACCATACTTCATAAATTAGTTCATTTTTATCTACGCAGATGGTACTTAAGGCATATACACTGATAGTACTGAGGAGACTATAAGATGTCAAAGATCAAAAACCAAGACAAATACAAGGCAAGTGCCTCAACCCTTCTTATCTTTCTGGACCTTGCTCATATTTCTTAATTTACTGATTTATGAAAAACATACTTTGGGGGCCAGATGGTGGTGCTAGCAGTAAGGCATCTGCCTTGCCCACACTAGCCTAGGACAGACCATGATTCGATCCTCCAGTGTCCCATATGGTCCTCCAAGTCAAGAGTGATTTCTGGGTGCATAGCCAGGAGTAACCCCTGAGCAGCACTGGGTGTGGCCCAAAAAATAAAAAAAAAAGGGGGGGGGAAACATACTTTGGCTTTTAAAGAAAAATTTAACATTAAATGAACTCAAGAATTACTTGTAAATTTGGATGAAACATTTGTGTCCGAAGATATTTAGCTATATGAACAACAAAATAAACTAAAGGAAAATGCTGATATCAAACTAAAAATTTTTTTGAGATTTCCTTGAGAGGCAATGAAAATAAAATTTGGCAGAGAGAAGAAAAGCCTTCAAATGAAGATAAAATTTCATTCACTGCTATCTCCTCTTACTGTGTGTAAGTGCGTGTTTTTGAAGGGGGTGGCACACCCAGCAGTGCTCAGGGGTTATTCCTGGCTCTGTGCTCAGAAATTGCTCCTGGCAGGCTCCGGGACCATATGGGGTGCCGAGGATTGAACTGGGTTGGAACCTGGTCGGTTGCAAACAAGGCAAAAGCCCTACTGCTGTGTTATCTCTTGGGCCCCTTCTCTTAATTATGATTATATAAAAATATTTTTAACTGTAAGGATATATAAATCAGGACAGTTTTATAAGATTTTAAGTATCATGTACAGTCTAAGGACTGGCTACTTATTATATTATTGATATATATGTGTGTGTGTTTTAAGTCTCTGAGACTGGAAGCACGTAGGATATTAACTTGTATTCATTTACATTTTCCTTTATCAAGGTTTTCTTTGAAAAATGTAAAATTCTGGGGCCGGCAAGGTGGCGCTAGAGGTAAGGTGTCTGCCTTGCAAGCGCTAGCCAAGGAAGGACATTGGTTCGATCCCCAGGTATCCCATATGGTCACCCCAAGCTAGGGGCAATTTCTGAGCGCTTAGCCAGGAGTAACCCCTGAGCATCAAATGGGTGTGGCCCGAAAAACCAAAAAAAAAAAAAAATAGAAAAAGAAAAAAGTAAAATTCCAATGCTTTGTAGAGTGAAAAGTATAGTCTCCTGAAAATTCATTATTTAAAACAGAATGATTGAACTGGAGAGAGCACAGAGGGTAACAGCTCTCTTATATGAGATCGAGTCTGGTTTGACACCCAAAATTGTATATGGTCCTCTGAGTACCAACAGAGTGATTCAAAAGTAAATTCTAGGTATCCCAAAATGGAAAACAAAGGGGGAAAGAGGTAATAAATATGGTATGGAAATTACCATACCATAACTAAACTGGGCTAGTCTTTCTTTCTTTTTTTCACTTTTTTTTTTTTTTTTGGTTTTTGGGTCACACCCAGCAGTGCTCAGGGGTTACTCCTGGCTCCATGCTCAGAAATTGCTCCTGGAAGGCACGGGGGACCATATGGGGCACCGGGATTCGAACCGATGACCTTTTGCATGAAAGGCAAACGCCTTACCTCCATGCTATCTCCCGGGCCCCTAGTCTTTCTTTTTATTCAAAAATAGGAAGAGAGCATTTATAGTTTATGGGTAAGAGAAAGAGGGGAAGGAGATGGGGGTAGAAGAGGAGACATCTTTTAATTTTCTGCTGAAACTAGGAACCACTTTTCTTGTTTTATTTTCATTGTTTATCTCCCTGTCATCCACAGTCCTGTAAAATGTAGAAGTTCTAAACTTGGAATCAGATTATCCAGTAAAAACAAACAGGCTTTTGGTAATGGAAAAACTGACTTTATATGAGAGGAGAGTAGCAGAAAAGCAGGTATAATATTCCATAATAAAATGAAAATTACATAAAAATATTTAATAAGACACACAAATCTCTCTTCTTGTCTGAAAGCCACACGCAGCAGTGCTCAAGGAACCATATGTGATACCAGGGATTAAACCTGCTTTGGTCACATGGCAAAGCAAGTGCCCTATCCACTGTACTATTTCTCTAGTCCTTGCTAACGCTTTTATACAATGTCTTTTGACAAGACATGTTTTAAAGAAGCTTATGGGAATATAAACGTACCAAAACTTGTAACATGCTTGTTAGTGTAAAGCTTTTTAGTCATTAAAAAATGTTAAATGTTTAACATTTTTCAAGTAAAGGTATTTTGTTTATTGGGGGGAGAGGACAGATAATCCCACTAGTACTCAGAGGCTCCTCCTAGCTCAGTACTTGGTTGTTAATCTCAATGATGCTCAGGGAAACATGGTGCTTGAGATCGATATCCTTGGGCCTCCATATGCAAGGATGCATTCCTGCCCCTGAGTTATCTTCTGGGCACACATAGAAAAATTTAGAACTGGTAATACTGGCTGTAATCGTGTGCAAACCAACATTTCTCCTGACTGTTCAGTGGCCTGAGCAATAGCACAGTGGCAGAAGAGTTTGCACGCAGCTGATCCAGGAGGGACCTGGTTTGATCCCCAGCATCCCGTATGGTCCCCCAAGTCAGGAGTGATTTCTGAGGGCATAGCCAGGAATAATTCCTGAACATCACTGGATGTGGCCCAAAAACAAAACAAACACCTTAGTTCACTCACTCTACTATTCCATACTGTTCCTTTATAAATTAGTAAATTAGGGGTAGGCTTGCCATAATCCATCCTCTGAACTTTTCTTTACACTGTTCTCCATCTAGAGACCTGCAAACTTCCAGGTCCAAAGCCTACGTGGTTACTTCATTATCTTAATTTACTCCCTACAGCACATTTTAAAGACTGCAAAAATTTATAACAAAATCCATGCAATCTTTCTTTATATATTATCTCTCAAACATATTGATCATAGAATTCTTTTTATTTTCCCCTCTTCAGTACACTACTACAAAGCACCATTCAACTATACAGCCATATAACAAAATTTCTGGGACATTCTCCAACTAGAAGTCTCTATCTTTTCCCACAACTCAAATCATTTTCAAAAGCAACAGTCACTTAAAAATGAAAACATGGAGGCCGGAGAGGTGATCTGCTTTGCAAGTGCTAGCCAAAGAAGGACCACGGTTGGATCCCCTGAGCATCAAATGGGTGTGGCCCGAAAAACAAAACAAAAAAAAAATGACGTGATTATATGAAGGCATTTACAAATCTTCAGACTTAGTTAATTTCTAGAGAACTTGACATGGGATGAATTTAACAGAACTTCCGGGGTATAGTACTGCTAAAACTGTACTCACACTTTAAACCATAGATAACACCCACCCCCATGCTCCCTCTCTTGTATGTAGAACTTGCATGTAGTTTGCATTCACAAGAAATTTATTTCTCTATCTTCTACCAACCATAAACCTATCACTGCACCAATTCTTTACCAACTTGCATCTATTCATCTCATTTTTCAATCAATAATGATGTTCTAATTATGCCCAGAGATTCCATCCAAACTCTCAAAACATTTTGCATGCTTGAATTTCATTTTTAAATATGTTTGACATATACATACTTTCCCCTTCAAAATAATTAACACCACTTACACTGACTAAAAGAGCAAACTCTTGCTTTGCCAAATTCTGTATTCTGTAGCTCCTGTACAAGATCAGGTATATATAAGAAACTCAAGAAACATTTGTCAAATTAATGAAATACTGATTTAATCTTCAACTAGTCAGTATGAAAGAATTTTTCTTTGAGTTTGATTAAATACTGAGGCAACAAAAAGAATAAGCAAAACAGTCAAAGATAAATTTATACTATCTTGAGATAGTTATAGATTCAGATGCAGTTATAAGAATAATAACAACAGTCCTTTGTTCAACTTCTCACTGGTAAAATTTTGCAATTCTATAATACCGAACAGCCAGGATATTGACACTAAGATCATCCATCTACTATAATCAGACTTCACCAGTTTTTACTTGTACACAATTATGTAATTTGTCAAGCTTTTATAGAATGAGGATGTTAAAAAGCAAAAATAAAGAGAATAGATTTATAATTTAACATTTGTCTTTTATTTTCAGAAGTTGTATTCATATAATCTAACTTTAATCTAGCCTCCCTTATCACCACAAATAACTTTTGTTAGAATTATACTCAAAGCGGACACTTTTCTCCAGAGGGACCTACTGGTACAACTTGAAGACCTAAGATTATATATAAAAACTAAAGTTGTTCAACTGATTTTTTTTCCAGAGGAGGACTCTGAATTTAGAGCAGAGGAGATGATTAATTTCTCTAGATACGTAGACCAAAATTGATACTCTCAAACTGTGCCATATCTTTTTTTTTTCTGAACTTGAGAAAGTAAAAAATCTGGTTTTCTATAAAATGCAAGAAGAATTTAAAAACAATGACAAGAATTTTACAGAACTTAAAGGAGTGCAAAGTTACTAATCTAAATCATTATTTATTATTACTGATCTAAATCTAAATCAAATTTGGGATCACTCTGAATGAAGAAATCACTCCTGAAGGTTCAGGGGGCCTTATGGGATACCATCTACTGAATTCAGGTCAGCCATATAAAAGGCAAGCTCTGTACATATTGGCCCCAGTAAATCTATTTTATACACCTAAATACATTGAAATTCCATAACATTTCTCAGGCAAGTGGTAAAAGTTCAAGACTCCCCAAAAGGAAAGACAACAAGGTGCATTGCTTTCATCTCCCTGCTGGCAGCCAGAGTGCTGGAGCAGACCAGCATGCACAAGGTGCTTCAGCCACTGCTAATCCAGTTCATTCCAATTAACAGGCCAAACTTATTGTCACATTACTAAAGATCAAACAAGAATATTTACAGCCCTTTTACTGAAAATTCAACCTATATACATGGGTTTACTATATTTCCTTTACTATACATTCCTTTAAATAAAATAGCACCTTCTAAAACTGTGTAATAATACTAGTATTACCTCTTTATTATTTTAACAGTTATATTTTCTTTTCATTATTATTCTTTATTTTTCAACAGTTACATTTTCTTTTCTTTTGTATTTATTATTATTCTTTATAATTTATTATTCTTCAACAGTTACTTTTTTTTTTTTTGGCTTTTGAGTCACACCTGATGAAGCTCAGGGGTTACTCCTGGCTATGCACACAGAAATTGCTCCTGGCTTGGGGGGCTATATGGGACGCCGGGGGATCAAAACATGATTCATCCTAGGTCAGCCGTGTGCAAGGCATACGTCCTACTGCTGTACCACCACTCCGACCCAACAGTTACATTTTCATGTTCTATTTCCACCTCCACCCCTAAAAACATCCTCTGCCCCTACCCTGAATAAGGGCTTTCCTCAGAAATGCTTCTGAACTAAAAGATAAAAGGCACAAATATAAATATTTACATGTAATTTTTGGGTACTTCACTTAAATCCTTAAAAACCTAAATATGAATCTTCATCCTACAGTTTTTCTGCAATTTCAGTTGTTTTCAGTTAGTCTTCACACTTTCTGAGAAAGCCAGCTAAGTTCAAAACTTAAAGCCAACAACAAAATCCCAACAAAATTTTGATGTATTTTGGGCCCTGAGCCAGTGTGAAGGGAGTTTGCCTTGCATGCAGCCATCCCAGGTTCAATACCTGGCATATCATTTAGTTCCTGAACACTGCCAAGAATGACTCCTGAGCTGAGAGCCAGGAGTAACCTCTGAGTACTGGCGGGTATGGCCCCCAAACAAAACTGTGATGCATTAGTTACATTGTCTCTCCTTGCTGTCTCAACATTCTATATAATGCCCTAACATATATTAACATAAGTGTAATACATTCTTTTCATATCTTTGTATACAAGACTGTGTTCAGTTCCTAGCACTTAAGAGTTTCACAAGCACTACCTGGAGTAACATCTAAGTACTGACAATGTGCAAACACCACCCCACCCACTTCCATTGTATCTCATACAACTATTATATATCACTGCACATAACTGATACGTGAAGTTGCATGTATGCCCCAGCATACTGTAAGATAGGTTAGGACAACTGACAATGCTGATATTGGGAAACTGATAGATGTACTATCACAGGGGTCTCAAAATCAATTTACCGAGGGGTTGCAGGAGGCAAAGTCAGGGTGATCCTTCAGTGCAAAGTCAGTAGTAAGCCTTGAACATTGGGGGGTGTGACCCAAACAACTAAAACAAAACAAAAAAAGAGTCCTCTAGGGCAGGGCCACAAAATATTGTACCAAGGGCTGGAAACGGCCCGAGGGCAGGGAGTTTGAGACCCCTGAACACCGTGCCAGGGAATCAACCAGTTGGCCAAAGCAGCTGAAGGAAATGCCTTATTGCCTCAAATTGTAATGGTGAACACAAATACATAGCACCCCCTTCAACATGAATCTGTTTTTTCCTGTCTCTAGGTTTCTTTGCTTATCTATTTTCATTCGAGAAACCTGTGTGCTTGAACACATTCCCCCTTTCTATCCTCACATCATTCTAAGCAAGTTTCATTCAATAGTACTACTTTGCTTCACTAAAAAAATAAATGTATCACTGACAGAACTATCATGTAATAATCCATTTCAACCATACAATCAAATGGGTTTAGATTACTCAAAGCAAAAAAAAAAAAAAATAGATTACTCAAAGCTATGCAACCAAAACCACAAATAACTGTAGCACATGATCATTACCCTAAAAAGAAATACTATGGGACTGGAAAGATGACTCAAAGGGTTGAATATTCTGAGTTATATAGTAGGAGATCTAGATTTGTTCTCTGGAATCACATGGTTCCCTGAAGACTATCAGATACTCCTTAAGCACTGCATTTCCTTTCTACTCCTTTTTCAGTCCTTGGTATGATATGGTAATGGTAATTTGTATCTTACTTTGTTCACTTCACTTATTTTTATGATTTATCTATGGAGAGAGATAGCACAGGAGTTAATGTATTGGTCTTCATGAGTAGATGCAACTTTGATCCCCAACATTTGGGAACTGTCAAACGTGATCCCTTAACACAGAGCCAGGAGTAAGTCCTAAGAACCACCAGATGTGGCCTGAGAAACAAAACAAAATGATCTTAAGCTACATTAAGTATCAATACTTCCCCTCCCCCCGCCTCCCCAAAAATTCCACTAATTCCAGTAGCAAAATATACCACATTAACTTATTCTTTTGCTGATATGATATTTATGATGCTCATACTTTTTAGCTTATACACACACTACTGTTCATAACAGTAATTAAGTTGAATTAAGTGTTATGGTAAAAAGATTGAGTATGTCAACATCATCCACCAAACAAATGAAGGAATTATGACTGTAATCCACCAATTGTATGTCCTCACTCTATCTCTCTCTTGATGTGAGGTTACACAAGATGCTGGTGGCAACCAATGTTACAAACAAACCACTGTACATATTTTTGTATGGACATGTATTTTCACTTTTCAGAAACATATCTAGGAGTAGATCAGCAGGAAAATATAGTAGCTGTTTAATGTTTGAAGAAATTCCCAAACTACTTTGAAAATGATTGAACCACTTACATTACCAGTAGCCAAGTATGAGGGTTGCCTAGTCATCAGCTGTTACTATTGAGCTGGAGAAAAAAATGAAAAGGGCTGAGGAATACTTTGCAGACAGAGGCCTCAGGTTTGCTCCCTGTGCTCAAATAGTTCACTGAGCAGTGCCTAAAGTCCACCAGGTCAGACTCCCAGCACCTTCCTGAATAAAATATTCATGTGTTGTTTTAGATGAGCCACTCTACCAAGTGTCAAATGCTATCTCTTTTGGTTTTAATGAGCACATCCCTGATGGCAAAGTAATTTCATTTTACTGTAAACTCCATAAGTAATGTTAATAAGTATTTTCCTTAAAAATATTTATCCTTCAGTATGCCACTGCATATGGCACAGAAAACTTCTTTAATTCTATAACATGAATAAGTAAAAAGAAAGACATCACCATATTATAAATGCAAGAGATATGTGCAGGCAGTAGAACTTTGACAGTTAGTCTTTTATATTAGATATATACTAAAGAATTCTAAAATTATCTTCATAACCACATTAAAATAGCATTTGTTTTGAGCAAAACATAATATTACAAATGGCATTTTAAAGAAATAATCTCAGGGCTTAGGGATGTGGTTTAGCAGTCAATTGCATGACTTGTATGCAGATTGGGTTCAATCCACAACACAGCAAAACAAAAAACAAAGAATCCTGACATGTAATCTGGTAAATAAGCAAATATGTTCACATTTGAATATATCCTGTTCACCTTATCAAGAGAAATGTACTAAGTGTTCATCATCAAAAAACAGGTAAGATTAATTTTGGGGATTTACATGTAAAAACACATGATTTGACCCCAAGAGTAGGTGCACCAAGATTGGCAAGCATCGGGCATAGGGGTTCATCTTTGGCACAGAGGGCATGGCCTCTCTAGCCCCACTCATAAGTGACCTTATTAATCAATCATCTCCAAATGACTGTCTTCAAATTTAAAAACTATCCCAAGAGAGAACAACAATTCAATTAAATACTGAGTATATTTAACACAATGCTGTAGACCCAAAGCTACAAAGAAACTTCCAGATATGTCAAGCAAAATTATAAATTGGAATAAGTGTATGATCATTTTTACTAATTCTGAAGGCTAATAAAAAGTTATATACATTAGCTTGTTTGTACCAAAGTAAAAGAAATTGGTGTGTCCATCTGTATGTTATGTTAATTCTCAGAATACAGATACTCATTTCTCAAATGGTTAGTTTTGTTGTTTAGAGGCCAAACTTGGTAGTGCTCAAGGTTTGTTCCTGGCTCTGTACTCAGGAATCACTTCTGGCAAAGTTTGGTGGCCCATATGTAGTGCTGGAGAGTTAACCTCCAGGTCAGCCCTGTGCAAGGCTTGCCCACTAGTATTTATTTCTCTAACCCGTGGTTAGCCTGACATTGCAAATAAATTTCTTCTTTGTCTTCTGGGAGTATTGAAGAAATTGACCCAATCTTCTTATAACATATGGTTTCTATTGTATGTGAAATAAAAAGTAATTTCAGCTCAAATGTGAGATATAATTAAGTTAAAGTAATACTTAAGTTCTTTCCCTGTAGAATATCTTACTTCAAGCACATAGTATATTTAATTAATTACTAACAATATGACAGTGAAGGAATGTCTTCATTCCTTTACATGGTTTCTACTTAATGTCATTTAAAAAATACCTGTAACACATGACAAAGTAAAATGTCTCCATCCATGAAAGATTATTCAAGTCAAGCAAGAATGCTCAAGACAGTAACACAGAGCTAATTTGCATTTTTATAGTTAGCCAGCTGAACAATGAAAAGATAATTAAAATATTCTGGTCAAAAAACACATATAGGAATCCACAATAGTGTTATTCAAAAGAAAAGTGTGATTAAAATATATAGAAATTATGGATTAATCTAATACTAGTATGCTAGGGATTCATAACTGGTAAAGTAAACCAACAGTCAAGGAATCTATTTAAGAAAATCTATTTTAGGGACCAGAGCGATAGCACAGTGGTAGAGTGTTTGCCTTGCACGCGGCTGACCCAGGATGGACCCAGGTCCGATCCCTGGAGTCCCATATGGTCCTCCAAGCCAGGAGCGATTTCTGAGTGCATAACCAGGAGTAACCCCCGAGCATCAGCGGATATGGTCTAAAAACCAAAAACAAAGGGAAAAAAGAAAATTTATTTTAAAATGTTATAAAAATTGAGTAAAACTTTTAAGAGTATTTATTGGTAACTAGAAACATTCCATTTCAAAAAAAGAAAGCTAAGATTTAAAATTGTGTTTAATTTCAACTAACAAAAGCAACCTTTTCTTGTTATAAAAATTACGGGAGGGGAGGCCGGGCGGTGGCGCTGGAGGTAAGGTGCCTGCCTTGCCTTGTGCTAACCTAGGATGGACTGCGGTTCGATCCCCCGGTTCCCCATATGGTCCCCCGTGCCTGCCAGGAGTGACTTCTGAGCGAATAGCCAGGAGTAACCCCTGAGCGTCACCAGGTGTGGCCCAAAAATCAAAAACCAAAAAAAAAAAAAAAAATTACGGGAGGGGGGCAAGAGAGACAGTACAGTAGGCAGGGTGTTTGCCTTGTACATCCCTGGCACCCTACAAAGCTCTGCCTCCAGAGCTGCCAGAAATGATCCCTTAGCACAGAGCCAGGAGTAAACCCCGAATAATGGCAAGTATGGCCCAAACACAAAATAGTTACTAGTATAAACCTTTTATTTATTTTTGGTTTCTGGCTACACCTGAGAGAACCCAGGGCCCTTACTGTAACAACTATTCATGTTTATTATTTCAGTTTTATTTACTCACACAAATTGCCATTATTTAATTTTCTATCAACTCAATCTAACAATATCATCTAACCAGCAACAGTACTTATCAGTGAGATAGTATTTGTTATTATTTATAAGGTGCTTTTTATAAGGTGTTATTTATAAGGTGCTTTATTAATCTTGTCTCCAAATGACTATTTTCAAAATTTAAAAATGATTCTGAAAAGGAATAATAACCCAATGAAGTATTAAAGATGTTTAAAATAAAACAGTAAACCTGAAGCTTCTTCACAAGACTAGTCTACAATGAGTTCAATTTTCTTTTAATCAACAAATATTTGCCATATACCTGCTAAAATAAAATGCAGTTACCAAAGTGAGGTTAAAGAAAAATGAATCCAAGCACCTCCCTGAAGGAATTCACCATTTTGCCCAGATAAGATATACTGCAGTGGTAGGCACTTCTAAGTGCCAAATCTAAGATTTAAACTAAGTAAGTCAGAAAGTCAGTTTGCCCTAAAGTTTAAAGCAATTCAGGGGCCCAGAGAGATAGCACAGTGGTGTTTGCCTTGCAAGCAGCTGATCCAGGACCAGAGGTGGTTGGTTCGAATCCCCGTGTCCCATATGGTCCCCCATGCCTGCCAGGAGCTATTTCTGAGCAGACAGCCAGGAGTAAACCCTGAGCACCGCCGTGTGTGCCCCCCCCCAAAAAAAAAATCTAAAGCAATTCAGTACTTTGTGCTCTGACTTAGGGCTTCCTATGGTATAGGAAGTACATTCCAAGGAAAGATTATTTGTGCATGTCCTCATAGAAGAACAAATATGAAACCAGAGCTTCCTACAGATACCTGTCCCTGGTATTTCC
>PVKC010045018.1:0-11663 GCA_004027635.1 Crocidura indochinensis | reverse complement strand
CATTCTTTTGGGATGTGAGCTCTGGGCAGACTTTTGATCCTTCTCTGAGGATGCTCTTCTCCACATGCATTCCTGGGGAAATCATGTCTCTGTTTTCCTCTGATCTCAGTGTCTTTAATCTCTCTTCTGAAGCCAAAGTGGCATTTTGGCCTTTGGATTTGCTCCTCTGTCTAGGGACCACCCCTCCACCTGGACTAGTTCTTCTCTCTCATCATCTTGCCCATTGGGTTTTCACCTGCAGCTTTTCACCCATCAGGTGAAGCTGAAGAGTGTCCCCCCTCAATGAGGCAGAAACCCAAAGGGTCTTGGCTCCTGACTGTCTCTTTAGTTCCAGCACCAAGGACTCCAGGCAATGCTCAGTGGTTGCTCAGACACATTGCTATTACGGATAAAGCATATCATGATTTGTTCTTCACATTGTAAATTCCCCATTTAAAAAATGGTGGCATGATTGCATTGTGAGATTAGGTCTAACTTTGAAGTTATTTCTGTACTATGTTGCATATGCTTATTATTTCATTGTTCAGAAACTAATAGTTTCACACAGACTTCTGAGTTCTGGATACAAACATCCAACACTTCTCTGAGTCTTTCTCATGGGATATGTGACAGATTAAAGACCTGTTCACTGGGGAGCAGAGACTTCCAACTTCTTTCCCATCACCACCTTGTCACTCTGTTACAGGACCATGAACTGCCTCCCCAGTGCTACTCACTCAGGTCTCCTCATTACTCAAAAACCCATATTTGTAAATTTGTAAATTTGAGGGTTATTGGGAAAGAGACAGCTATTCAAGGAACAGAAAGTCAGAGAGATATTCCAATGGGAATATGCAGGGGTCTAAATGTAGGATGAAGGTGTGTCTTATGCAATATTCAGGGATGTCTTAGATAGTATTATAGGGGTGTCTGTATGCAGTATGCAGGGATATCTGGTGTCACTTGCTTACTGTTTCCTCCCTCCCAACTTCTACAAAGAACCTTTGCCTGGAGTAAATGAGGTGGCTTAATTCTTTTCCTCAACCTTTCTCCTGGGTACTTGGCTGCCCTGGCTGGTTCTTCTAGGGACACTCGACCCACTCTTGCTGTAGTACCAGCTTCACTCAGCACTTAGTTCATTGTCTGGTACTTCCCAGGGAAATCTGATTCTTTTTCCCATAGACAGTTTCTGAAAGTGTTTCTGAAACTTAGCGGGCCGGATGTTGGCGCTAGAGGTAAGGTGCTTGCCTTGTCTGCGCTAGCCTAGGAGGGACCGCGGTTCGATCCCCCGGCGTCCCATATGGTCCCCCAAGAAAAAAAGTGATAACTTAACCCTGTTCATCTCCCCCAAGACTTCCCGAACCTCAGAACTGATCTCATTGGCCCTGACTTTAGGGTTTTCATCTTCCACGTGGGCCATGGCGTGGACCACTCCCAACCCATTCCACCAATTTATCAGGGCATGACTCTCCTCGTGACTTCAGCTCTTGGATCAAGCATGATTCTCTGATTCCACTTCCAGCGAGAAACCTTTCATCCCTCCAGAAAAATTTTCAAGTATTGCCACCACCACTGGGTACATCTCCTGCATCACCATTAGATTCAGGAGGGATGAGTTCTGCCTTAGAAGTTGAACTTCCCTCCTTTCCTCAGTTTACCTGAATGGACAGCACTCTTTGGCCTGCCTTCTACCATCAGTGACTCTTCTGTGGTCTAGGCATCAGCATGCACTTGAATTTGGCATCTAGAAGTCTCTCTTATCCTCTCCACACCCCATAATCAACGATGGCTATCATTCCTTTAGTCTCTGGAACTTTTTCATCTTATCTTTTAACCCCCTGAGAAATTTTCGCTTTTTTATGGCTTATCAATTCTCCTATGATTTTATATCCTGTTTCCTCTGTTTCTGTGAACATGATCCCAGCAGACTGAGACACATGACTGTTTTAGCACCTTGGCAGATAACATGTTGCTCTTTCTTTCTTGGTGTCCCCTCCTCTGCAGTTCCTCTTCCTTCCTTCCTATACTCTTTTCCTATCTCTGATCTTCACCTCCCTCTGGCTTTCTGCTCCTTGAACAGCTGTCTCTTTCTCAGTAGCCCTCAAATTTACAACAACCAGACATCCCTGTATATAGCAACAGATGCTTCTGTTCACCTCTGAAACTTTCTCTTGGAATGGGTGTGGCCCTGTCTCTAATCTACTCCCATCTTTTCTGGAGTTGATCCTATAGATAGTGGGGTTCCCCATCTTCCCTCTAGCTGCTTCTTACAGGTACTTACTGGGCTTTAACCTGGTCATGGGAAACACCCCTTATATTGACTCCTTTACAGACCAGGGCTGCAGCAGAGGAGTAGAACTCCAGTGGATATTTTTGAGTAACTACTCTGTGCTTTATAGGGGTGGAGGCTTAGAGGTGCAGGTGGGCATGTCACTCAAGTGCATATAGGCCAGAAGAGAGCAGATCCCAGAGCCAATGAACAATTAGCTTGTTTCTCTTGTTTTATCCATCACTTCTTTTCTTACTTTACTTCTAATTTCTTCAAAATTTACTTCCAATTTTTATTTTTGATTTTGGGGTTATATCCAGTGGTGTTCAGGGTTTACTTCTGTCTCTCTGCTTAGGAATCACTCATGGTAGGCTTAGAGTTTGGGATACCGGATTGAACCTGGCTTGGCCATATGCAAGGCTAAGACCCTCCCTACTTGGCTATTGCTCTGGTCCCCCGTCAAAATTTTAATTTTTATTTGGGGAATAATATTTAGTGGTGCTCAGGGGCTACTTCTGTCTCTTTGCTCAGCGCTCGCTAGTGGTGATGCTTGGTAGATCATCAGCATTGAGGGGATTGAACTGTGGTTGGTCCCATGCAAGGCAAATACATCAACCCTTGTACTTTTTCTCTGGCTCCTTTCCTCCTGAGTTGAAATAGACCAACTATTATCATGGTTGCTGATGCAGAGGGGAGAGCTTTGTCTGGATTATGTCCTCCAAGTGTCAGCACCCCAAAGGTTTGCAGAGAATGCATGTTCCCAGAAAGGGAGACATAACTCACTTCAGCCTACTCATTTTATACATGGAGTCTCTGGACACAGAGAGTGAGCAGTTTTGCCAGGCCGAGTAACTATTGACAGAGAAAGTTCTAGCACCGCTCAAGGATGTTTCCTTTTCCTTTTTCTTGTAATTTCCTTGAAGAGGGAAGGTGAGAAAAAGGAAGAACAAACATCTCCTCCTACACTTCCTTTCTGGTTTCATATCTGTTAAACTTCCGGTTCAGCTACAGGAAATGCTAGAACCAGGAGGAGGATGAAAAGCCAGACAGCTCATGCTTGCAGAATATTTCCTCTTTCCTCCCACATCATGGTGGAAAATGGAGCTCCTAACAGGCAGCCACGAGGGTGACAGACAGTGCACTTTGCCCTCTGCATAGCCCACAGAAGTGCCTGTGGTAGTGTCACTGGGAGACAGTCATGCCTGAAAGAGTCTACGTGCCTGACAGAGAGTGAGGTGGGGGAAGTAATGTGTGGCTTTCTAAAAGCCATTACCAGGAAAAGCAGTCTTGTGCTGGTGAGTACCTGTTGGATCCTCCTTTAATGCTTTTCTTGAATTGCCTGGCAGATGGACCCCACAGAACAACTGTTCCAGCGAACCTCCCACCCATAGAGCAACTGATTCAAGGGTTCTCCCTGAGGTGAAAGAAATAGAAATGCAGCTCAAGAGATGAGGAAAGACAGCACAAAGAGGGTCACCATTTCCCCATGATTAGTGGTTACTCTCAGGCTTGACTCTGGGCCATCCCTCTTTTCTTAGAGAGCTCTGATGAGGGGGATTACCTATCTGTGTTGTTTCTGATACACTCCTAAGCCCCAGTGTTTATGTTAAGCTTCTCCCTGGCACCTCAAGTCCTCCTGGCTGTTCTTCTGCTATAACCCTGGTCCTCTCATCCTGAATGTATCCAGGTTCTCTTGACCTATAGAAACATTATTGGAATGGAATAAAGTGTCTATTCATTAGCTGGGGACCAATTCTTTCACAGTATCAACTAGAGGGAATGTCTTAGGTCCCAAATACACCGGGGGGTGGGGGGATTAGGAGGGAATGACAGTTGCTTGCTGACTGGGTTAACAAGTACCCATCTAACCATAAGTAGGGAGACCTTTGAGGATATTGTTGCAGAGATCCTCTGGGGACTTTGCAAAGAGGCAGAAACTGGTGCCGTGTGAAGTCTGAAAACATGATTCTGCCTGTAACTATTAACTGAGACTTGATGGCAGCCTCCTAGGACCCCCTCCCAAGTCCACCCATGGAACTTATTCCTCCTTAATGCCAGTTTCCCTGGAAACCATTGAAAGAACAATTGCCCAACACTTCCTCTTGCCCTTGTTTTGTCTTCTCTTGTTTATCTAATGACTTGGTTTTGTCTATGATGTTCAGTGGGTAGTGTTATGAGGATTCCAGATCAACCACCCAAGCAGCTAGAGAACAAGAGGACAAAGTGCTCGATTTTCACTCAACTCAGCCTCATGGGCACTTGTCTCCCCAAGCCCTCATTCCTCAGTTTTACAGTAAGAGTTCAGGTTATTTAAAACAGAAGTTCTTAGGATTCAAATATCAGTAGTTTTCAGAATTTTATTTCCTTCCCAGCAGATATCTGGGGAAGATGCCTTATATATTTATGGCTGGGAAACTTTGTAGGATTCAAACATGCCTGATTCTTACTACTTAGATTACTCAAATCATGCAACAAGCTAGAAAGAAACAAGGGGCTGTGAGTGTGATAGTCAAAACCCACCTAGAGTTCAAGATTTGAGGAGTCTTTTCTTCTTCTGCAGCTGTTCATAATGTCTTGTGATAGTTGGAGTCCCCCACCTCTGACTCCTTTATGACACCCATCTTTTATTTTCCAGAAGGCAGAATGTGATGGGAGTTCAGAGCATTAGAAACAGGCAAGTGGCAGTATCTCACTCTCTGCATTGACAGTCACACAAGGGCCACATGTCACAGCTGCTCTGGACCACTACTTGCCTTGACCCCCAACTCAGGACTAGCTAATGCTTCGAGAGCTGTCCCTGCAGACAAGTGAACACTCTTGGCCCTGAACTTGGCAATTTACTTAAACCATACTCCAAAGGCAATCACAGTAGCTTTTTCATGCTAAATTAGTCTTAAGCATGGCAATCACATAGGTTAGAGAAAAACAGCTCTGCTTTAGGGAGCAGTGTTTTTTTTTTTTTTTTTTTTTTTTAAACAGATTGGACTTGAGTAGCAGCCAGTGAAGGCAGACAGATGGCATTTTCCGGTAACAATGACGTGGAGAAGAGGTCATCCTTGGAAATGCAATGACACATTATCAACTCCCTCCCTTCTCGATCACTTGGCTGCTCCCCAGGTGACAAGGATCTCATTAATTGGTTTTGGAATTAGCTTCATTTCTGCAAGAAATACAGGCATATGGGGGGTGGGAGGAGGGTGATAGGCAAAAAAATAAAAAAATAAAATAGTTTAGCCCTATAAATGGTGTGAGATCCATTTCTTTTAACAACCACCACCACCACCACAACAACAACAATAACAACAACAACTACTACTACTACTCAAAGCAAACCACAAAAAGACAGAAAAGTATGGGACACCGTAAACTTCCATTACTGTCGTCTCAGCTAATCACCCTAAAAGCCTACAGTTCTTTTTCCTTTCTCATTTCTGCAGTTGAAGAAACTGAGACTGAGGAGGTGGGAGGGGCCCTTCCCTGGAGTAAGAAGGAGGCAGTCATTGACTAATCCTATTCTCTTGGGTGCAGAGCCCAGGATTTCGTTCAGAACACCCCAACCTTGTATTATTGACAAGATTCTAACAAGGTAAAAGGGGAAGCTTGGCATGAATCTTGGCTTTCTTTTCATCGGAAGAATGTGATTGCTGGAGCCCAAACACTGCTTCTGGCCTTGATCTCCAGGGCTATGTGGGGGAATTTTGCATATGTGTACTCATAAAGGAAAGAGAGCAAAGCACATGTTCCCTCTGCCTCCTTCTATCAGAACATCAAAACTCAAGCCCATCATTGTGACAACAGGAGTCTTGAAGGTGATGGGGCCCTGGAGAAAGCATGGAGGTAAGGCGTTTGCCTTTCATGCAAAAGGTCATCGGTTCGAATACCGGTGCCCCAGATGGTCCCCCGTGCTTGCCAGGAGCAATTTCTGAGCATGGAGCCAGGAGTAACCCCTGAGCACTGCTGGGTGTGACCCAAAAACCAAAAAAAAAAAGAGTCTTGAAGGTGCAAAGGGAAGGTAGAGCACAGAATCGGGCAGTTGCCAGAGCTACTATGAGGAGTTGGTGCTTATGCAGAGGACTTTGGTTTCATCCATGTTGGTGTAGACTTTTGCTTTCAGTGGATTCATGTTGATACTGAAGTTGGAAAACCACCCCTGACTTCATTCTCAAAATTATTGTTCACATCTGGAGCTCTGTGAGGCTCTTTGAGAACTTAAAGTTCACTCCTTGCATTTCCCTTGAAGGGCACGATCACAGCGGTTGCATAGGATATATGCAGACTAGGTCCTGCCCAGGGCATCTGCACTTCCTCAACTTCCCCAGTGAATGATCCCTCATCTTTCCATAACTGGCTCTGGCCCTGTCTCCTGGTGCATCTTGCCTTGTTTTTTTATTTTATTTTATTTTATTTTTTTTTGGTTTTTGGGCCACACCCAGTGACGCTCAGGGGTTACTCCTGGCTATGCGCTCAGAAGTCGCTCCTGGCTTGGGGGACCATGTGGGAACCGGGGGATCGAACGGCGGTCTGTCCTAGGCTAGTGCAGGCAAGGCAGGCACCTTACCTCCAGTGCCACTGCCTGGCCCCTTATATTCTTGCTTTGTTTTCTGGCTCTCCTGGAACTCACAACTCACTTCTCTAGAATGTCTACCTGATTGGACTATAACTACTTGCTGACTTGCATATCTGCACTTTTGTGTAAAGGAGAACATCTTTTCGGAAGGGGTAGGATAGTAGCAGCACACCCGGAGGCAAGAGATTCTTCAGGATTCTCCTAGCTCACATGACTTCTAATTCTTGTCCCCGAGATTATTGACAGATTATTGATATGCCATCCAAGTTGTATATTTTTTCCTGCGGTATGAGAATGCTGCACATCATCGACAGTCTTCTCATTTTTGAGGAGCCTTAGTGTAACTTTGCTAGAGTTGCTACCAGAAGCGTGGCCTGCTTCTGAGAGAGAAGGGGGTGCTGCTCTTTTTGAATTTCCTTCTCTTGTTCTTCTGTTGGCACTGACTCCATTATTTACTCACACCCTGTCTTACTGCTTATTTGCCTCTCCCAGGAGCCAGAGGAAGTGAGATGGTGGGGAAAGATAGTCTCCCTGTCATCACTGATCACCAAAGTCATCTACCTTCCATATGCTACTCTGAGAACCTGGCGAAAATACTGAGCCATGCACCCCTCTATCTCTGGAATTGCTAGCAGCAGAAAGGATCTGTACCTGATGGTTAAATGGCACACCATGACCACGAGAAGAACCCTATTGGTAGACATTGGAGCCTATCTACATCCTTCCACAATTCTCCAGCCTTCAAATCTATTGTCCTGACTTCCCTCAGAGAGTCAGCCTGGCGGGACTCTCTTTACATGTCTCCCCTGTGCTTCTGAACAAACCCTGAAACTTTGGAAAAAGAATTTTGGTCTCTTAAATTTCTATTTCTCAAGAGCCAAGGAACTTGGGGTCTGCGGCATTTCTAAAGCCAACCACATCCACTTAAATCCCACAAGTTAACCACTGGAATCTCTCGCTCTCGAACTCATTCATCCTTAGATTCCCTCAACCGGTGTCAGCCTCACTGTTATTATGCCCTTCCAGGAAGATGCTAAAGACAGAATACCGAGAATTGAGAGATATTTTTGTTTGAAAGTGAAGGAGGATAGATTTAGCAAGTGGGTTTGCACCTGAGAGTTTTCAGGAAATTGTCACATGTGCAAATCTCCTAAGCTTAGTTATTGCCCCCCAATTGAGGGCTGAGACCCCAGAGAAGAGAACAAGTGAATATGTAATTGGAGCTTCCCCAGAGTTGACAGAAGACTGGTATTGAGTGCTTTGGTTGTGTGTTCCAAAACACCATCCAATGGTTTTTCATTCACTCTTTCCTTTGGATCAAATGACACTTGGTTTTGGCAGTTTATGTGATTAAAGCGAGTGGTTGAGGGAACAATAGCTGCTTAGAGACTAGGGAAAGGGGAATTCTGTTTGGAAATCTGAGTCTTGGATTTCTAGACACTGAAATCTACTTCAAGGAATAGAAGGAAAATCAGCATCTTTGATTTTTACCCCTATATTTGAAAGATAGCACACAGGTCATTAGAGACACACCCATTTGGGAACCCAGGTCTATAGTAAGTGTCTTTCCCACTTTACAGACAAGAAAGAAGAGGATAAGTCACTGAGTTAAACAATGTAGATTATGTCCAGGGTGCTAATGAATGTTGCTGGCCGATCTCAAGCACTATTTTCTCTCCAGACTTTCATGTTACCTGGGCCATCCCTTAGTTCCTCTTGTAGACTTTGTTTCAAAATCTGTTATAGTGTGGTGATGGGGGAACCACAACACATAAAATAAATGCTATGAAAGTAATCTGATTTTTTTATTTGCAATCTGCTTTTGATCATCATTTAAATTTTATTTTAATATTATTTTATCTAGGCACTTGGATTTGTAATACTATAGGATTTATATTTCAGAAATACAATGTTGACATGTCAAACCCACCACCAGCATATCAGTATGCCTCAACCTCTCTCTAGGTTTCTCTCACTGCCTGTTCTCCTCAAAACTTAGTTTTTTAAATAGTCTTTTAGGTGACATAGTTACATTAGTGACAGTTTTTATGACTTTGTTGTACAAGATTAGCATCCCTTCACCACTACCAAAATGCAGAAGACACTTGATCACTGACTTTAAGTGTATAAGTCAATGATTTTTATTGTGTTACCTTAGTAAAGCTCTTGGATATAGCATATACATTATATATCTTAGATATAGTATATGCATTATATATATCATTTTATGTATATACTATATGCAGTATATACATGTACCGCATACATTAGATACTATATTTACATGGTATGTATAGTGCACGCATGATATTTACATATACCATATACATCTATATCTACATAACTACATTTGTAGTATATACATACTTTATATATCAGCCTTTATGACTTGGGGAGATATACTTAGGATCCATATAATCCCCCCTTCACACCAAGGATATGCCATAAGAATCACAGGTAAAATTCATAGAAATGATTTTTATTTATATAATGGTCATGATTTTATTTATATGAGACATGAAGCAAATGGATCAAGTGGTAGGAAAGAGAGAACAGAGGAAGGTAGCAGGTTGAAGGAAACCATGGCAGAAATAAAGACTGAGAACCACTTTTTAGACTACTGTCTATCATTTCATACTGTCTTCATTTCAGAGAATGGATCTTTCTTGCCTTCAGTAAATATTAATTGGTTTAAGGAACTCCTGACTTAATTAAGTTATTTAGTGAGAGATGATCTGAGTTGCAAAAGGTTAACAAACAGAACACTTGATCCAGGATTTAGAATGTGCAGAAACTGAGACCCAACTGCATTCTAGAATGTTCCTTTGAGAAAGCTTTGCTCATGGCTTCTTTCCTTTCTGGACACTACAATGGTGGTTCAAGTAAGAGAAAGTTCTGAGGCTTAAGTGTTTGGTTTAGTTGTCAGCACCCATAACCTGGTAAGTGTGTGGACTTATTGAAGGTCAATATATGCTCCTAGGCATGGGTTCCTCATTCATGAATCAGTATTCAACCAATATCCACTTCACTGATACTTGAAAAAACAAAAGTTGGTACCTTATATAGTTACTAAGCACATAATGAATGTTTGAAGTTATAATTTTTCAGTGTTCGGTACAAAGTGATTTTTAGCAAAATAGAATAGCATCATGAGATTTAAGAGAAAACAAGCAATGTGGCTACAGTTCCTTAATGATTTGGCAATGAAATCACCTGTTTTTATTTTATGCAGAAGAAAACAGGCCTAACAAAAAAAGAGAGACCAGTCATCATCTCTACCATCTCCGCAATCTCCAACCAGCTGCTGTCAAAGCTAATCTGGATCATGTTTTAGGTTTTGCATCGTTTAGTCAGGGTAGGCAATCTGAGATGTCTTTCTTGGTAGTTTCCAAGAATGAATTGCAGTAGATTTACTGGGCGGTAGAATAATAGCCATCATAATATTGTGAATGCGAATGATTCTTTCATCCCCCCAAGCCTCAGGCAGACCAAGTACACAGCAGCATTCGGCTCCAAGTTGCCTTTGACATAAAGATCTCCTCTGTGCTGAGCAATAAAACCGCCCAAGTCTTTTAACAGGCCAATCAAACAGGCCCTGGGGATGTTCAAGAGGGTTTGAGGATTGCTCTTGCAGTGAAACATTAACTAGTGTAATTGAAAGCAGAGCTGTGGTCCTTCACAGTGTGGACTGAAGGAGGCATCCTGACCACGCAAAGCCTGAGTAGAGGTGGGCATGCCAAGCTGTCACTTGCACCAGCTGATTTCAATGGCCCAGGTTTGCTTTGCTCAATGCTGCCACCTGACCCTTGGCTCTTCATAGAATCTTGTCTCCTTTTATGGCTGCCTTTAGACTCAGTGAAACCCTTTAGGAACTTAAGAGCACCTTACATTTATGATAGTGTAGGTTGTATGTGTATGTGTGTGTGTGTGTGTGTGTGTGAGAGAGAGAGAGAGAGAGAGAGAGAGAGAAGAGAGAGGGGGAAAGAATGAGTGAAAGCAAGAGATAGAGAGCAAGGGGAGCAAGAGAGAGTGAGCAAAAGAGCCTTGATGATAAAGACAGAGCAATATAGAGAAGCAGGAGAGATAGAGAGAGAGGAAGAGAGAGAATTGTGAGGCACAGAAACTTCTGTGAGACACCTTTTTTGGCGACCTTCCAAAGTTCCATGGTGTATCTGAGGCCAATGGGAGGGAGAGGGTTCAAGTCTGGGTTGAGGAAGCGTCGCCTAGGAAGCACACTCTTGTCACCTGCTCTGACCTGGGCATGTTAATTTCAGCTGCTCACTCGGCAGAACTGTGACAGAAGGCTGTGCAGGTGGGCAGAAGTGTCACTCACAGGAGGATATGCATGCAAGGATGACTGTCACATAAAGGTCATATGTGGATGGTTGACATAGAAGTTGCCCATTTCAGTCACCTAGAGTAGCAATGATACTAGACAGAGAGATCATAGAGGACAGAGGCAGACTCCATTCCTCAATCCTCCCTTGGGCTGACCGTGCCCTCATCTCCTCCATGTCATGGGAGGTGCACAGTGCCTGCTGCTTCCACAGCCATGTGTAAAAACTTTGACTCCATCGCTATTTTATTTTTTCTAGAGTTTTCTATTTATTTTATTTTTTTTCTAGAGTTTTGTGGGTCTAGCTTCTTGAAAGAGGGAGGTGGAACCAGTTGTCTCTGCCCTGAAAAGCTGTACTTGTGTGGACTGTCATAGCTTTGCTCTCTCAAGACCCACAAAATTAGAGCCTCAGGAAGGAAGCCCAGGACTCACTGTTTCCATCCCTTTGAAATACTTATCTTGTGATGGAAAATAGTTCTTTTAAATAAAATTCATTTAGAAAGATGTGCGGG
>PVKC010045017.1:0-11489 GCA_004027635.1 Crocidura indochinensis | reverse complement strand
GGTCCCCAGTGCCTGCCAGGAGCGACTTCTGAGCGCATAGCCAGGAGTAACCCCTGAGCGTCACCGGGTGTGGCCCAAAAAAAAAAAAACCCAAAAAAACAAATATATTTATTTATTTTGCAGTGTTGGGGATCAAGTCCAGAGCATCACATATAAAAGGCAAGGGCTCTACTGTTGAAGTAATCTGGGGTCAGAGTCAGAGGCCTATGACTACCCTGTTCACCCTTTCCCAGGACTTTTCTGAATCACTGCAAAGTTCTTAATTCAAAAGTACATTTCAGGAGTGAAGACAAAGAACACACATGGCTTTGACAGGAAGCAAGGTTAGAAACTGAGAGTAGAGCAGAGGAATAGGAGAAATAAAAGTTGCTTTATTTTTAGTATCTAATTAACAAAGAAAATGAAGATATCTGTTTTCTCTTAATGTATAATAGAAAACAGGATCTAAAGAGATATTACTACAGAAGGTAAGGTGCTTGCTTTGCAAAAAGTCAACCTGGATTTGATCACCAGCACCCTATATGGTCTTCTAAGCCCTACTAGTAATGATATCCCTAAGTGTAGAGCCAGGACTTAAGTAATTTGCACTGCTGGGTGTGACCCAAAGTACAAAAAAAACATGACTATTGATTTTTCCCCCTCACTTTATAGTGATAAACTCAGGTATATCAAATAGTATTACAGACTAGGAGGCACCCAGATAATTATGCCAGCATCCCAGTGACAGCTGCTCTTACATCCTGACTGGGGCACAAAGGAGGATCTTGCTTGGTACACACAGCCAGTCTCAAAACTCCCTCCTGCTATAATCTCTACCTTAAACCCAAAGCAGAGTGGCAACATTCTGTGGCACCAGCACAAGGTCAGCAAAGGCAAAAGAAAGATGACTTACTGTTCTTGACTATGCATTCCAGCTCCTGTGAAAGAAAAAGGTCATCGTCAGCAGTGAAAAAACTGATTCACAAGCCATATTTCATTCTCAGAATGCAAAGTCCCAGTGTCCCTTCATTTTGTTGTTGTTGGTGGTGGTGGTGTTTATTGCTTTCGGGCCACGCCTGGTGACGCTCATGGGTTACTCCTGACTATGCGTTCAGAAATCGCTCCTGGGGCCGGAGAGATAGCATGGAGGTAAGGCGTTTGCCTTTCATGCAGAAGGTCATCGGTTCGAATCCCGGAGTCCCATATGGTCCCCTGTGCTTGCCAGGAGCAATTTCTGAGCATGGAGCCAGGAATAACCCTGAGCACTGCTGGGTGTGGCCCAAAAACCAAAAAAAAAAAAAAAAAAAAAAAAAAAGAAAGAAATCGCTCCTGGCTTGGGGGACCATATGGGACGTCAGGGATCAAACCACAGGCAAGGCAGATAGATGCCTTAACACTTGCGCCATCGCTCCGGCCCCTAGCCTCCCTTTTTTCTATCAGGTCCACTCTCAAGAAGGGGGACATGAGAACATGATATTTTTCACATTGTCGTTGTTTTGTCCAGCTCTAGAGAACATAGATGAGATTGTGGGCAATGAAGGGCAAAATAAAACTGGCACTTTCACAATTACTGTTATGAACTTTCCAACTTTAGAAGGCAGGGGTCTGGGGCCAGAGCAATAGCACAGCGATAGGGCATTTGCCGTGTATGCTGCCAATATGGGACAGGTCCGGGTTCAATCTCTGGCATCCCATATGGTCCCCTGGGCTTGCCAGGAGTTATTTCTGAGCACAGAGCCAAGAGTAACTCCTGAGAACAACCAGGTGTAGCCTCCCAAAAACAAACAAAAAACAAACAAAAAAAGACAGGATTCTGGGGCCCGGGAGATAGCATGGAGGTAAGACGTTTGCCTTTCATGCAAAAGGTCATCGGTTCGAATCCCGGTGCCCCATATGGTCCCCCGTGCCTGCCAGGAGCAATTTCTGAGCATGGAGCCAGGAGTAACCCCTGAGCACTGCCGGGTGTGACCCAAAAACCAAAAAAAAAAAAAAAAAAAAGACAGGATTCTGAGGTCAGAACCCCAGTGGGTAGGATATTTGTCTTGCACACAGGCAACCTAGGTTCAATCTCCAGCATCCCATATAGTCTCCCACACACTGCCAGGAGTTATTTTTTTCTATTTATTTAAATAAAATAATAGGTTGTTTTATTTATTTTTAGTTGAAAAAACTTAATGTTGTTTATATAACTTCAAAATAATTAATATATTCTAAGCATACACAAAAAATAACATAATGTAAATTTTTAGTACTGAAGATTCTGAACTCTCATTGGTACAGTGGCTCTCAGCTCTTGGTTCCACAATTGATTGAAGAACAAAGTAAATAACTTGCCCCTTAGGGGCTGGAGAGATAGCACAGTGGTAGGGTATTTGCCAAGCATGAGGCTGACCTTGGACACTGTTCAATTCCTGGTATCCAATATGGTCCCCCAGCCTGCCAAGGGCGATTTCTAAAGTGCAGAGCCAGGAGTAACCCCTGAGCGCCACTGGGTGTGGCCCAAAAATCAATCAATTAATAAATAAAGTTTAAAAAATAATAACTTGCCCATTAACAAAAAATTCTCAACACCTTTTGTGTCAGCCAACCTTCCCATTCCAAAACTAAGAATGGTAGCAGAAAGCTATGTCATTATATTCATAACCAGACAACCCACGTTCTTTTAAAGAACCCTGAACCACTCCCATCTTTAACACATGTGATGTTATTAATCCTTACAATGACTAAGTTTAAGAATCCTAAGGACTCACAGAGAACTACCATAAGCATGTGAATGAATGAGGGAACTGGAAAGCCTGTCTAGTGTACAGGTGGGGGGGGTGGGAGGGAGGGAGACTCGGGACATTGGTGGTGGGAATGTTGCACTGGTGAAGGGGGTGTTCTTTACACGACCAAAACTTAATCACAATCATATATGTAATCAAAATGTTTAAATAAAAAAAAAATCCTCAGGACTGGGGCCGGAGAGATAGCAGAGTGGTAGGGCGTTTGCCTTGCACACAGCTGATCCAGGACAGGCAGTGATTCAAATCCTGGCATCCCATATAGTCCCCCGTGCCTGCCAGGAGTAACAACCCCTGAGAGCCACTGGGTGTGCCCCCACCCCCCAAAAAAAAGGAATCCTCAGGGCTGGAGCATTTCAATGGTTGCATGCTTTGCACATGGCTAATCCAAGTTAGAACCCTAGATTCCCATACAATCCCCTTCCTACTGCCAGAAGTAAGCCTTAAGTACTATCAAGTGTGACCCCTAAACAAACCAAAACAAACACACAAACAAAAAATCCACCTCCGGCGTCCCATATGGTCCCCCCAAGCCAGGGGCAATTTCTGAGCGCTTAGCCAGGAATATCCCCTAAGCATCAAACGGGTGTGGCTCAAAAAACCAAAAAAAAAAAAAAAAAATCCTTAGTCTTATTATATATAGATGCGGAAACCAAAAACAGAAAACAGAATACTTACTTCCTCCCACTCTGGCGGTATACGTGAACTGCAACCCAGAGATCTTAAGGGCCAAATTTAGCGCTTCAGTAACTTATCAGTAATATAAGGATAAGCAGGCCTAATCTGGACACACACACACACACACACACACACACACACACACACACACACACACCCCTGAAGTTAGGTCTCTAGCACTACTAAGCAATCACATGACTTCATATAGTCTCTAATATGTTCAAGCTTTGATTTCCTCAATGACAATCCATAACTACCCCAGACTCAGTGTTGTAGGAGAGTTATAGGAATGAATGCACTGGGTTGATGGTGTGGGAGTCTAGAGCCTTTCACCATTTTCCTTCTAAGACCTCTGTATTACAAAAAACTTCACATAGTGGGAATTTATCTATGAATGAGTCGCACAATGAAATGGAGTAACCCACTATTAAACAAGCAGCTCCCAAAAGCCCTCAGAGAATTTCTAAGGAATATGGCTACAGCACTGAGATAGCCACGTCAGTACTTCAGTGAGATAATATTTGTCTAACTCATAGATCTGCTATTTTATTACTGGTTTCCCTTAAGTCTAGCATCTGGTATACTAAGTAAATGGGATCAATAACACTAGGGTCCCTTCCGCATGCTCAGATTGGCTCAAATAAGCCTGAGATAGCTCAGTGGTCTCCAGTTATCAGAATAGACCAACCAAATCCTGGATTCAGAAGTAAGCTGCTGAAGCAGGTCAGAAATGTGGTTTTTAGAACAGGGTGACAGAGTACACACCTGAATCCTCTCAAAAGAGATCAGAGAGGCAAGCAAAGAAACAAAAGCCAGAGTTGACTCACAACTTAAAGAAAATCCTCAGATACTCTTTGGGAACCATCCTAAGTGGGCTTGCACATCTGTGTGTTGACCTTGGCTATTCCACTACCAAGAATTTGTGTAAATATTTGGGAAATTGAGGAGCAGATAGGTTTTGGGGTCACACCCAGCAGTGCTCAGGGCTAAATCCTAGTGTCAGTGCTGGGAATGGAACCAGAGTGGGCTACATGAATGTGCTTATAGAACTGTTTCTTATTTGGGTCCATAGTTTTCTCTTTTCACATATTAATTGTCTAGTTAAATACATGCTAGTTTTGAAAAGGGATAGCAGGGGCCTGGAAGATAGCATGGAGGTAAGGCGTTTGCCTTTCATGCAAAAGGTCATCGGTTCGAATCCCGGTGCCCCATATGGTCCCCCGTGCCTGCCAGGAGCAATTTCTGAGCATGGAGCCAGGAGTAACCCCTGAGCACTGCCGGGTGTGACCCAAAAACCAAAAAAAAAAAAAAAAAAAAAGGGATAGCAGCCATACATGTGGATCAGCAGTACAGAATATGTCTTATATATGTGAAACCCTAGATTCTATTCTTGGTACAGCAAACAGAAAAAAATATTTTTAAAATATAGTTTCTTAAATCCTATGCACAGAAACAAGCTCTTATCTACTACAAATAAGAACCCATACATTTTTTTTTTGGTTTTTTGGGTCACACCCGGCAGTGCTCAGGGGTTACTCCTATGCTCAGAAATTACTCCTGGCAGGCACGGGGGACCATATGGGGCACCGGGATTCGAACCAATGACCTTTTGCATGAAAGGCAAACGCCTTACCTCCATGCTATCTCCCGGGCCCCGAACCCATACATTTTATAATACAGGGGTGCCTCCCACCCTGAGCATGTGTCATGTGGACCCAACTTAGACTCTACGTGATTTGACAGTGATTGTCCAACCCAGAACTCCAGATACCAGATGTAGAACCAACACAGTTCCCAGCAACAGCACCAGGAACCAAAGTCCTCCCTGAGAAATTCTTAATACTGCTCTGGCACCAACTTGCACCAGTTTTGATATGACATCCTGACACGAGGAAACAGCAACAACTTGATCTAAGAGAGGGTTGCCCTATCTCATCACCTAACCATCTGATGAAATCAGAAGACATGTCATCCTTTCCTCTGTGCAAAAACCAAGATCACTAACTACAGAAGACTGACTTTGACAAAAATGATTGGGCAGAAACTATTGTGTGACCAATAAGAAAGATCTTAGCCTAGGCCTGGGCCTAACAATAGCAATAGCACAGTGGGAAGGCATTTGCCAACACAGGACGGACCCCAGTTCAACTCCTGGCATCCCATATGGTTCCCAAGCTTGCCAGGAGTGAATTCTGAGTGCAGTAGCCCCTGAGTGCTGACAGGTGTGACACACCCCCCCCCAAAAAAACCCAAATATATATAGTTCTCTCTGTTCTGTAATATTGAATGCTCATTAATAGGGGAATCCTGAATAGAGATCCAGATTTTTAAAACTAAGTACTTTATTTAAATACCCTGAATACAAGGTTGTCCACAATATAGTTGGGTTTTACAAAACCACAGACATTGTGGTTTACATTATTGTTAGTGAGGGGTATCATGCCTATCACTTTATTACCTTTCTGCATCCAATTCTTGTTCAGAATGATTATTTCCAACTATCATTGTCTTCTCTGCCCTAACTGTACTTTCCCACCATTTGTGGGAAGCTTTGTACCATGGACTGATCTTTCAGGCCCTTATATCTATCATCTTTGATATTATTCCCCTACTATCTTTTTCCCCCCTTATATCCCTCAAAGAAATGAGATCATTTTCTCTCTCTTTGACTCAATTTTTTTCTTTTCTTTTTTCCCTTTTTTTTTTTTTTTTGGTTTTTGGGTCACACCTGGCAGCGCTCAGGGGTCACTCCTGGCTCTATGCTCAGAAATCGCCCCGGCAGGCTTGGGGATCATATAGGATGCCGGGATTCGAACCACCGTCCTTCTGAATGCAAGGTTACCTCCATGCTATCTCTCTGGCCCCAACCCTTTTTTTGTGTGTGTGTCTTTTGTTTGTTTTTGGCACCCATGGGCTACTCCTGACAGGCATGGGGACCATATAGGATGCCAGAATTCGAACTGTCATCTGTCCTGGATTGGCTGCATGCAAAGCAAACACCTTACCGCTGTGCTATATCTTCAGCCCAATCTCTGACTCTTTTCACTCAAAATAGTACTCCCCATATCCATCCATGTATAGACAAATTTCATGACTTTGTTTTTCCTAACAGCTGTGTAGTATTCCACTGTGTAGATGGACCACAGTTTCTTTATCCACTTACCTGTCCTTGGGCAGTTGGGTTGTTTCCAGATTCTGGCTATTGTGAATAGGAATGCAGAGGGCGTTTCTGCATTGTGATTTTAGGCTTCTACTATATAGTCCTAGGAATGGTACAGCTGGATCATATTGAAGCTCAATTGCTAGTTTTTTGAGGAATGTCCATATTGTTTTCCAAAAACAGAGATCCAGTTTAATCGGGGTAATATTAAAAGAGTAATAGTTGGGTAGATAGTATTAGTATAGGACATTATATGGAACATTATAGAGATATTATAGAGATAATTAGTTGCATACATATCTGGTGACTGGGGAGCTAGAGAGATAGTACAGCAGGTAAGGTGCTTGCCTTGCATGTAGCTAGCCTGGGTTCAATCCAGCATTCCATATGAACTATTGCATATAGACCATATGACTCCACCAGGAGTAATTTCTTTTCTTTGTTTTTTCTTTTCTTTCTTTCTTTCTTTCTTTCTTTTTCTTTTTCTTTTTTTCTTTTTTGGGTCACACCTGGCTACCCTGAGAAGTTACTCCTGGCTCTGCGCACAGAAATTGCTCCTAGGAGGCTCAGGGAATCATATGGGATGCTGGGTATCAAACCAAGGTCTGTCCTGGGTTGACCATACACAATACACATGCCCTACTATCTCTCTGGCCCCATCACCAGGAGTAATTTCTGAGTACAGAGCCAGGAGTAATCCTTGAGCACCTTGGATGAAGCCCCAAAACCAGAAAAAAATATACCTGAAAATAACTGGAGTGATGACCAAAATATATTGATGGATGAGAAAAAGAGATTCAAGTGCTATTTTAAAGTTAAAAACATGTCCCCAAACACCAAGTGATTCCTGAGTGCAGAGCAAGAAGTAATCCCTGAGAATTTCTGTGTGTGGCCCCAAAACAAAATGAAACAAAGCCCACAACATTGAATGAAAAGATCCAGTTCTACAATTAATTGCAAGAAGTACTCTATAACACTGAATCTTCCTAGGTAGACTGATCCAAGTTAACAACTCTGGGGCCTTCTTGGGATGAGGGAAGGAGGAAGGCAGAGTCCCCTTTCTTCCTGAAGGCATAGCAGCCCACACACAGTCATACCCAAAGCCCTCAGAAACAGCCCAGTATTGTTTTTTTTTGGGTTTTGTTTTGGTTTGGATTTGGGTTTTGGGCCACACCTGGTGACGCTCAGGGGTTGTTACTCCTGACTATGCTTTCAGAAATCGCTCTGGCTCGGGGGACCACATGGAATGCTGGGAATCGAACCGGGGTCCGTCATATGTTGACCACATACAAGGCAAAAGCCCTACTGCTATCACTCTGACCCTTTATGTAACTTTTTTCTTCTTTTTTTTGGGGGGGGTCACACCCAGCAGTGCTTAGGGGTTACTCCTGGCAGGCACGGGGGACCATATGGGATATCGGGAATCGAATCAGGGTTCATCCTGAGTTGACCATGTGCAAGGCAATCGGCCTACTGCTGTGCTACCTCTCTGGCCCCATGAAACAGCCCAGTTTCATAACTGAACATCATCAAATTGACAAGCCAGTGATTATAGTTCCTGAACTGCATCGCCTTGTGACACTTTCAAATTTTAGTTCTGTCAGCCCAGTAGAATCACAGTGATGTGGTGAAAAAGTTGCACAGAAGATCACCAAGGTCAATGAGCATAAACAATAATACAGCAGGTTCAACTAGCACCAACCAACCCAGTTACTTTAACTTTTGTAACACCTTTGATATCACACATTGACTTTTTACTGATCTCAGATTTTTTTGGTTTTTTTTTTGTTTGTTTGTTTTGGGGGTCACACCTGGCGGCACTCAGGGCTCTGCACTCAGAAATTGCTCTTGGCAGGCACGGGGACCACATGGGATCCTGGGATTAGAACCATAGTCCGGCTGCATGCAAGGCAAATGCCCTACCACTGTGCTATCTCTCTGGCCCCATGATCTAAGTTTTGACAGCTCCATTTGCCTCTGTGTTGTATCAAACAATACGAAATAAATGTGTTTTGTTGCCTGCTAGGGATGGTAGATGGAAAACTGGGGACATTGGTGAAAGGTCACACTGGTCGTGGGATTGGTATTTGAACATTTAATGCCTATGTTAGGCCCCAGACCCTGAAGACCTCAGATCCTGACTGAGGTCTTGTCTCTAACAAGTAGCCCAAAGAGTTTCCCAGGGGGGGGAAGAGAGATAGCATGGAGGTAAAGTATTTGCCTTGCATGCAGAAGGATGGTGGTTCGAATCCCAGTATCCCATATGGTCCCCTAAGCCTGCCAGGAGCGATTTCTGAGCATAGAGCCAGAAGTAACCCCTGAGCGCTGCCGGGTGTGACCCAAAAACCAAAAAATAAAAATAAATTTAAAAAGTTGAAAATTAAAAAAAAAAAAAAACTAACACTAAATTCCCAGTAATGGAGTACTTCACTTCACACCAAGCATCTATCTGCTTTGCTCACTAGGAGGAGCCACATTTCCCAACACCATTGTCATAAAATAAAATAATCCAACACAATAAAAAGTAAACAAACAAAAATCTCTCTGCCAAATAGTCACTCACTTTCACAAAGTCTTCACCAAGAAACATGTCCCATGTGCTTTGACTCTTACACATGGAACTATTCTTGAAGGTCAATGGTTAGTGGGGGCGAGAGGCCGAGGACATCAGAGAGAAAGTGGAGTAAAGGGGAGAGAGAACCCATGGTGGGGGGGCTTTAGGGTGTCTTGAGGTTGTATGTTGCTCTCTATTACTAGAAGCCAGTCCTCTACAAGGCCAGGCCTGCGGGGAGGGAGAGGGGTGCTATTTGGCAGCTAAAAGCTACAACCAAGCCTCCAGTGGTTTGGGGGATGTGGGATGTCAGGGTGGGTGGGCAGTGCTCAGAAGGCGATGTCTTCATCATTCTCCCATGGGACAGTCTCTCGAAGGTTCCGAGCCACGACTTGGGTCCAACTGGAGACCTGGTGGGACGGTGGGATCCGGGGAAGATCCGCCGTGCCCCCCACGCACGCAAACCCCCTCCAGTCGGGCTCCTGCCGTGGGCCCCCGAGAGTCCCTCCGAGAGGGCGCTCTCGGGCCAAGGAGGCGGCGCTGCCTCGAGGCCGACCGGGTCCGGTCCACTTTCCCGGAAGGCCACCTTACCTTCCTGCACCGCCGGGCACTGCGCCTCCGAACCCTTCCGAACCGACGGGCTTCCCGCCTGGGACTAGGGCTTAGTTAGGTGGCGCAAGAGCCGGGCCGGGCTTTCCCCGAAACTCCCACTCCGGTCCCCGGGCCGGTTCCAAGTCCTGCCCGGGAGCCCCGCGTGGGGCCGAGCCCCGAACCCCGCATCCCTCCCTCCCGACTCTCCTCCGTCTCACCTGCTGGGCGCAGCGGGGCGCGGGGTGGTCCAGGAGCCGCAGGAAGGCGCGACCCCCGACCGGCCCGCTGGACAGCGCGAGCAGCAGCGGCAGCAGCAGCAATCGGGGCCAGGCCAGGGCCGCCCCCATGGCCACCGCGCCGCCCCGTGTCGGGGTGTCGGTTCCCGAGGGCCGGGAGGCGGCGAGGGGAGCACGGCCGGGCTCTCCGGGCGCCCGAGTTCCGAGTGGGCGTCTGCCGGCTTCCGGCTTCCACGGCCCGGCCAGAGGCGGGCCCGGGGCGGGCTCGGGGCGGGGGACGGACGCGGCTCCTTCTTCCTCCCCGCGCGCCCCGCCGCCAGGTGCGCGCTCCGCCCCGACCCGTCCCGTCCCTTCCCGTCCCCGCCGCCTCGGAGCCCCGGTGTCCCCGTCGCAAACGCCCCGTCCCGGCCTGAACTGTCGCGGGCGGCTGACAGCTCCGTCCAGCCCCAGTGTCATCCAGCCCCCTTTCCGATCTGACCCCAGCCCCGTCTCATCTCATCTCACTCTTTTTATTTTCGGTTTTTGGGTCACACCCGGCAGTGCTCAATTAGGGGTTCCTCCTGGCTCTACGCTCAGAAATCGCTCCTGGCAGGCACTGGGGACCCTATGGGGTGCCGGGATTCGAACCACCGTCCGTCCGGGATCGGCTGCGTGCAAGGCCAACGCCTTTACGCAACGCTGTCGCTCCGGCCCTCGTCTCACTTTCGGACTTCACACCACGGCCGTCGCAGTAGAAAACTCATGTTTACCCCCGTGCCTGCCAGGAGCAATTTCTGAGCATGGAGCCAGGAGTAACCCCTGAGCACTGCTGGGTGTGACCCAAAAAACAAAAAAAACAAAAAAAAAAAAAAAAAAAGAAAACTCATGTTTAGTCCTTCCTCTCTTTCCCCTCTGGATGATTTGCCTGGAGTTTCAACTCGAGACTCCGAGGAAGTCCGATTTCTCTCCCGGATTCTTGAAGGTCAATCAATGGTTGGTGGGGTGGGGGCGAGAGGCCAAGGACACCAGAGACAAAGTGGAGTAAAGGGGAGAGAGAACCCATGGGGAGACTTTGGAGTATCTTGGGTGTCTGTTGCTCTCTCTTACCAGAAGACAGTCCTCTATATTGAAGATTTTGCTTTGTTTCGTTTTGTTTTTCGACCACAGCTGGCAGTGCTCAGGGGTTATGACTTAGCAATCAGGGATCATTCCAGTCAGTGCCTCATGATCAGAGGATCCAACCTAGGTCAGCCGCCTGCTGACCTCGTCTGCTATCTCTTCCGCTCTAATTGAAGGCCTTTTTTTAATTCACTTTATCACCAATTGCAACTTTAGATTTAGGACATCTAGGACTTTCTCACTGGTATGGGAGAGCTTGTAGTTGTTGTTCTTGTTCCATTTCCCTAAAAACCTTGACGTATTTTTTTTTCGGCTGTCTTTTTTTGGGGGGGGGGCACACCTGTTTGATGGTCAGGGGTTACTCCTGGCTAAGCGCTCAGAAATTGCCCCTGGTTTGGGGGGGGGGCCATATG